>KZ538363.1:13939-78791 GCA_000934665.2 Catajapyx aquilonaris
GGGGGGGGGGTTGGCCCCGAGTGATTTCCCTAAATATGCAGGTTATCAGAGACCCGTCCATTTTCGGGCCCCCCTCCTCCCCTCCCAAGGGCCAGGGGATTCCCACACGATCCGGGGGCCGGCCAAGCTTTGTCCGGGGAAGCTGCTTTTCACTGGTAAAATTCCAGCCTCGCATCCCAACCCCCTCTCCGATAATATTGCAAGTAAAAGACCGCTTACTTGCCATAATCTGCTGCCTCCGGACCCGTGGCTAGTTTTTGGGGGTCCTCCGCCCCTAAGCAGTCCACCCCACCTACTTGAACCAGAGTCCTCCTGAGCAAAAGAATGTCTTTTGAAGGGTGGGAACACTCGAGGGCTTCCAACAGCCAATTCAGGATTGTGCAAAGACACCTCTCAAGAGGACCCTCCGATACCCCCAATTAGGGTTACACATTAAGAATAATTTTACTGACCGTTAGATTCTTCGGTTAGGTGCCTGGATGTGTACTTACACACACACAAAAGAGGGTAGGTTTATGATGTAAATAGGGGGTGCATGTCACGTATAGCTTGCATCAGGCCCCCAGCTAGGCTGTCAAAGATCTGAGGAGGGTTTGGAAGAAACTTTGGCACCTTTACAACGGCTATTTTAGTACCGCTATTGGAAAGTACGTAACAGCATGAACGGACAAGAAAATGCTGGATTGCAAAATTGTGCCAAATTATGATGTTGCAGTGTACCGAAAATAATGCGGGTTTCACAGTGCGGTTTTGTAGGACTGTTTTGGTCCATGCTGTCATCTTATGGCGTAATGGTTGCCTCTGAGGTGTCATCTTGCGAGAGTTATTCATGGCAATAAGCTCAAGCTGTGCAAGGCCGGTGCCTCGACTTCTGTTGGACGTGTGCTAAAATGAGCCGGACATCATGTGGAGTGGTGTTCATGACAACGTTGCATTGCAGTCATTTTAAGCCCACGTGTGTGCCTTTTATTTCTCAAGTATGAGGAGATCCATGCAAAATGTTGGTCGCTGAAATTATTCTCATGCGATATGTTGTGTTTATGTTGATGGATGTGCAGGAGAGGCAAGTCGTGTGAAACTGCTCAAGTTTTGAGAAAATTGCAGCAGGGTATATATGGCACTTGTAATTGCCGTTTGTGGCATGTCGTTAATCACTCGCGAATAGCCCTCTGTAGTGATAAGCTCGCAATTTTATTTTTCAACGCCATGTTTTATTGTAGTGGCTGCAGCCATTGACCGGTTATAAGGTGTTTACCCTACAATCCAATAATACTGAGCAATGTAACTTACACACAAAATTGACATAAAGTTTACGTTTGTAATTAGGCTTATACAATTAACGTCAGGCAACCCTAAAAATTATAGCGATTGCCCTAACAAAATAATTGCACAATTTACAATAATATAATACTAGTGGGACAACCAGACTTCCGGTGTGCCCCGAAGCGATATGGTAATGACATTCAAACCGTTTGTGGCCTCTTTCAAAATAACTCTTTTCACCGGCATCCCAAACTCGGGTTTCATTTCATGGTCGCTTTCACATTAGGCTCGTTCGGACTCCAACTAAATTTTGGGGCCTGCCACTAGTATACTGGTTTCCATTAGTTTACTTCCTTGGCCCCTGCTATCGATTTGCCACAAACACAAGCCGGTTGTGTGTATGGTGGGAACAGGGGAGGTGGTTCAGGGGAGGAAAAGGGCGTCAACATTTTCCATAGCGTGCACTGATGTCAAATTGAAAGCAAGGGCGAGACCAAAAGGACCCCAAGAAAAGTCCACTCTATAACTTAAAGCACGCTCGAATTTTCTTATTATAACACCTATAGAAGCACTTGATCACATGTCAAAAAATTTTTGCAAATGTGTTCCGCTTTATGGGTACTCTCCATATGTAAGCTGATTGCAAATTTACCGTGCAGAAGCGACCGTTGACAAGCTCATAGGGCGAGATGGTCCACGTGTTCGTAACACACGTATCTTTTTGGGGTACTGACGCAAAGGGCCTAGTAAATTAATGAACGGGCGGGGGTTGTCGCCGAAAGGACTTTTGTCGCTTTTGATGGGATGCTGGAGGGGGACCCAACAGATGTCCCAGCAGCAACAAGGCCCTGTTAATTGGAAGCGAAAACAGGAGCTGGAGTGCACAGATCACTTAACTGGAGAACTGGCCAACAATGGGGCTATCTGCGGGACCCATCGCCGGTGGTCCCCGGCGCCCGCCTTCAGGTGCGGTTTGACCCCTATGCCACACCGAAAAAGGTCGCCTATCGGTACTACCCATCGGGGAAAGGCTACCCCAGCAGCGGACAAACTCGGGCTTGTCGCCGTGATTTGGGTCCACGATAAGGCCTCCCCACACACACGGAAGGCAAAAGGCATCGGTTGGATCATCATGGACCACTGCTAATCTGCCAGGAGGGGTTGGAGTTGCCGCAACCGACAGTTGCAACCGGCTGTTGTTGCGACGGGTACCTTTATGACATTAATGTTAACCATTGAGCCTGCTGTAGTAGGTTCTAAGACAAATTGAAAAGTTGAACGAAAACAAAGATGGTATCGCTGTAACCACCATGGGGTCACCCGGTGATAATAACATTAGTCCATATTGCTTATTACCTCAAGTCGGATTTTCCAGTATCGGAAGTTCGTTGCACTTCGGCATCAACACAGCTCGTTGCAGTGCAGTGGTAAAAGATTTGTTTTCCAATGGCTTTAAGTCGGTCCAGGAGCCATGTGTCCAGCGTATAAGTACCCTCCTCTTAACCAGAGACAATATTAACGCCCTCACTTGAGCCCATATAAAGTTGCAGGGATTTTCCGGAGCTCCCTTCCCACTCTCTTTGCTAGAGCCAAACCAAATAAACACCAATCGGAGTATTTTCAAATAAGCCGAGGAATGAAGCTTTCCAGAGGCGCTGTTTTTGCGCCTCCGCCTAAAGCTCGAGTTGTTTAACTAGTAAATAGCTGTTACATAATTGAAGACTTGGGTTTAAAGGAAACTAATTGTCACTCCTGCCTCATGGGGTAAAAATTGTTATTTGCTTAAAAATTCATCACAGCGATACTGTAGGCCTATATGTTGTTGACACATGCGGCTTGTTTTCTCGTACAGTACATGTTGTATAATCCTCATCATTACTAAAGACAAATTGGGTTAAGATTTACATGCAATAGACGTACATGCTGAGAGTGTTAGTTATTACAATTGCATTTTTAAAACCTATATGAAATTGTAAAAAAACCAGCATGGCACCGATTACAGGCACGTGACTCATTATAGTCTCCGGCTTGCGATAGGCCCTATATCTGAACTGCCACTTACTTTTGAACACCCACCAATCGCGACAAGAAAAAAAGGGTGGTCAACGAAGAAAAACGAAGTGAGAAATGTATTAGCATGAAGGCTAGCCGGCACGGCATGGAAGTGCGGGAATATTCCTTTGTAGGCATCAGCATTGCGTGCGGCATGAACCCTCTCTGAAGTAGGGTTTGAGCGACACACTTTGTCGCCTTCCTCACTGGAAGCCTATCGCTATGGCGCGAACCTAATTACAGCCTTTTTTCCACAAATAACAGGTTTCGCAAGCTGTCATCACTATCCAGATAGGCGGTGTCAATTACCCTCCCTTAACTCCGCCCCTGTTGTTCCCATGCCCCACCCACAAAAGGGGAGACACATGTTGGGGGGGTCGACACACTTAATTACAAACCAAGTAATTACTATCAGCGATCTTTGCACGAATCGTTACAAAATGGCGGATCCGGCTAGGCCTAGGGATGCGCACTTTTTGGAGAGCAGGGGGGCCCTAGAGTCTATTAGTTGCCGTCAAAAGCAGTGCTCCCCTTGCCGAATCGTTATTTCCTGGGAAAGATGGCGGGAATTAGCCACGCCATCACGCACAAGTCTACTTTCCGTGCCGGAAAATGAACTGGAGGGGGTGCACAAGAGGGTTTTTCTTTGGCTCGCAACCGATATCTATTATTGATGGGTGAAATTTTATAACAAACTGGGAGGGAGAGAAAACATGTTGTCTTGAACAATGCTGCTGAGTCATTCATGGCAGAAGAGTGGTTTTCTCAGCATCATTGGGCATTTTGGATGAAAGTTTTGATTCAATTTGAGTGGGGCCCCTCTGTTGGAAAAGCTTGTTCGCCTCGAGTCCTTTGCAGCGGTGACTTGACAGCTCTGGGTAATTACCAAGACCGTCGCTGGTGGGACCTATACCTGGAGTAACACCTGGACTCTGACACCACAAATTAAGTTCCTTGAGGGTTTGTGGAAAAAAAATATAGGGGGTAAAAGGGTGCTGGGATAAACGGTTGGAGAAGGGAGGTGATTACAAGAAACAGTGGTTGGTTCTGAAATTTTTTTGGTAAGAAAAGAGTGATGCAGAAGTTAATCGAATGTGCGGTGAGGCTTGGTCCATAAGGATGTAAGCAGTCACACTACTGCATCACTGTATAGGCCTAAGCATGAATTTACTACAAACCCCATTAGCTTATAGCTACGAAAAGCATAAATTATATCATGAGTACAATACGCATGTAGACCTGTCATTGAACATTTATTTATAAGTATTTTTATCCTGACATGAATGAATGCGTCACAGTAGCATGATTTACGTCGTGCTTCTGTATATGCCGTCATTGTTTAGTGTAGTGTAGTGCATAGTACTTGCTTCCTGCTGGCAACTGAATCTATTTATTTAGCTGGCAGATGATGCTTTAATCTTAGATACATAATTATGACTTACTATTATCTCCAGTTTGAACATGCTGTACACAGTAGAATATGGCTCGCATTGCCAACCGTGCTCAGCAATTTCAGTAATAGGTGAACCGCAGGGTGTTTTGCCCTCATCAAAAATGGCCCGCTGTCAAAAAGTTGGAATTAAATATATGGCTTTAAAATAATTGCAAAATCATTGCCCAAATCTTTCTGTACAGCTTGGGAAAAACCACTTTCATGACGCATCCAACTGCTATGCAGCGAAATTGCAACCTCATAAGTCAAAAGTGACAGGCGATATAGGCCTACTAGACCTCATCAGCCATAACTCCATAAAGCCGGCTGGGATTTACATTTATCAACACAAGCATGATGTACTGTTTATCGTGGGAAAAATCGTACCTCCTGTGGTTTATTTGTAGTAATATACGTGTGAAGTGCAGAGCTAACAAACCTGTTGTTGATTTGTCGTTATGTGCTCCTGCGGCAGTCACAACATATCCCTATATAGGCACTTCATTGAGACATCATAAATCATAACACCTTTTTGGGTGCTTGACAGAGGAATTTAGATGGATTTAAAGCCAAACAATAACTCCGTATCGAACATTATTTTGACAGTCCTGTTTACAGTCATCAGAAAAATGCATCCTTGTAGTCTATACCGTATAAATCAGTCACGCTATAACAATGCCGAATACAATAATTGTTTGAAAAATGACGCCGTTAAATTAGTCGTTCGGCCTGTAGTATACATGCAGTGCCGCAATTAACTGAGCGTTTTCACAGTATATACCGTAACTCCAGCTATAAATACCGGCAGTACGACACCGTCTGAAGCGACTATTCGCAACAATATGCTGTACACGCAGATGACGAAAGAGCCATCAAAGAGGGTTCGCCATTACCATGATTCATCACAATTAAACACATCACTTTTTATACAGTGACTCGCCGGATATTGAAGTTTTAAACGGGCAAATGTTTCCTGTAGCACGCATGAATATTGTACATTTCTATAGTGGAGAGATGTCACATGAATAACGTAAGAGCATGGCAGCCTGTATTGTTATTCACTTTCTGATGCTTTCCCTAAAAAGGACATGTCTAAAGAATTTATTTTGTAATTCCATTTTCATTGTGATAGTATCAGTTAATAATATAACTTACAGCGAAAGATAAAGAGGAAAATCACTCGCCAATTAGTTCAAACAAAAATTCACTAACTGAACCTGGGGATTTTAAGTTAACCAATTTTCGAAATAATCAGAATAGGGTATACATTATCTTACCTCAAAATCAATGAAATTTCTTTATCGTAACATTATCTTAAATGGGCGTTTTAGTGAAAATGTGCGCATATGTCCGTTCATATACTTGGATCTCAATTTGACATTTTCTTTCAATATTAAATTTTAAAGATTAAAGTAATTTTCCTGACATTGAAAAAGTGGAGAATTCAGGCCCCAATTAAAACCGCTACCGACGTGCTAAATCAAGCGTCGACTTGATTTAACAAAATAGATCCTGACAAGCTGGAGCGCGTATAAAAAGAGTCTGTTCTAGTGCATCATGTGGTCCAGATTGTGCTTCTTTATCCCTCTCGAGTTAGCTGGTCGTTGGTGAGGCCACGGGGGGCAAACTAATGGGGCAGCTAAGGTCGGCTGCGAGACTTCAAGCCCTGCATTGTTGCCCTGCCATCTAACCCAGTGCCGTTTGTTTGTAGTGCCAACCAGCTGTCCGGCACAAAAAGACCCCCGGTTTTTTTGTTGTTGCGTCGTCGATGGACACTGCATCCTCTCTAACCAAGTGATGGACGACCATTATTTTTCCATGTGCACCATGCTGCTTCATTTGCATTGTTGAGAGTTCCGTTGATGGATTACACAACCTCTCGATCGGTTGGCAACATGGCCTCATCAGCCGCCATTTTTATTTTTTGTCAAAGGCCGTTAAGCACAATAACGCTGTAACAATGAGGCATGGTGCCTTCAACATTCATTACTCATATTATGCAAGCAGGCAGCGCATTAGGCAGCTGTGTTATAAGCTTATATGTATTAACGTTTCGAGTAAAAGTCAAATCTGACCCCCTTTCGTGCCGTCCGCTGCACCAATTACCACTTCGTGCCCATTCCATTAAGGGTTCGTGTCTTTGCAATTGGGCTCCATATTCTTCTCAGAGGTATAAGCCAATTCCATCTTTTCTCTTTTCCGCTGGGGTCCTGCTGACCACCTGGTCTGCCATCAAGCTTAATCTATCTGCGCCGTTTTATTCCAGTCCAGCTTTACAGCATAAAACTTGAGGCTAAAAAGTTACCTTTAAGTGTAAATAGCAAAATAACTAGGAGTACCAAAATAGTGTCGATGCTTACCTGCTGTACTTGAGCAGATCTTGTCAATGGCAACCCAAACGCACCCACGCCTTCGAATGCTAATGTCAGACCTGGGAAATCCAAAAAGGTGTTGGCTATATTTCCTGCTTAAAACTCTTTGCTAGAGTTATTTATTAGGCTATCTTCATGATGGGAGATGCTGTTGGCAAGAGCTTAATTTCATGCGAGTCTCCTTTTGACGTAGCATGAGAAAGTCAACTCTTCTCCGGATTAACCTCCCGGTTTTGCTCATTTGTGCCGTGAAAAATCGAGCCTTCGTGTTCACATGGACGCAAAGGGTTACAAACAGTTACCTGTGCTTAATGGACTACCGTGATGCAGGATTTAAGCTCCGGCCATGAAATTGGATCCGCGGTCTTAAAATGTCGTCAAAAACAAACCCCCGTCCAGACGATTTTTGGGTCCCATTTTTGGGTGAAGGGGCGCGTGTGGGCATCCCACAAACCTAACCACCTTGGGATAGGGATCCCTGGACCCAAACCTTTTTTTTACGGCCTAAAGACGATCTATACACCCGTCTTCCATAGATCCAGCTGAAGAAGAAGAGGGGGGAGAAAAGACTACTATATACGGGGCGGGCCCAGGTAAACCACACGGTGAAACCTGATGCCCCAATGAGCGGGTTTCCCTCTATGTCTAAGCCGCCGCTATATATAGCTTTTCATTTCGCCATTGGATAGAGGGGGAATGCATAGTGAAACCCTGTTTTGAAAACGGGCAACTCCGGAAATACCGCACACACACACGACATTGTGTCCGTTTCGAGGAAAATGATGCTCAAAAGTGGATTAGCCCTTGCCCCAGAGGACATATGGCCAGGAGGTGAAGAGTTAACAGAAGGTGCGACATCTGGCCATTAGCTCCAAGAATTTCATGGCATATCTGACTTGGATACTGGAATATGGTTGACTTACAAACATGTAAACATTCCTGGACAATTTCAGAAGATGTGTCACAATATTGGCGTTCAATCTCTATAGTAAGCATCTAGTGAACATTGTCCAAAATGGGACAAACTGTACGCAGTGCGGTAATTTAGGCATGTCCGGAAACCCTGCATCGTGTCCATACATGGCAGCAATAGGAGGAAGATGGTGAAAGAAGAAGAGCACGCAAGCTAAGCAAGAGAGGGTCCGAAGTTCGCATGTCAGAATATTATGACGACGAGGGTCGGCTTGATATTTGGGAGGGAAGCTCGCGTGAGACACTGGCATCATTTCCAACAGGCCAAAGGCAGCCTCTATGCAAGCCTGTGTATGGCCTCCTCCACCGAATCGGATGGCCACGGAGGAGGGGCCGCTGCCATTATACAATAATGCGGGGGAAGAAGGAATCGCTTAGGTGCTTATATTGCCTGCCGCACGGATCAGATGATAAATCGCAGCCACCCTCTCTTCTTACAAGGCGCTCATCAGGAATTATGAGCCCAGCATGATATTAAAGTGCCTGCCGCAACATGCAACTGCAAACCCAAATGTACTATCGTGGACAAAAAGATAGGGTTCTTCCCCGAGCTCAACGCAATCCGGCTGTACAACCAGTCGCAGTCAAAACTATGAATAAATTAATAGAACCATATCTGCGATCTGGTGAGGAAAACGTCAGGGGGTCCCCACACATAATAGCAGATGGAAAGAGAACCCAGACTGTGTGTCTCAACCGAATAAGTAATTGCCGAAAGGGCGGGGCAGACCTCTGATACCATCACAATAATATTCTTGACTCCACAGCTCTGTCCTCGGACCTTATGGACTTCTACCGGGTCACACAAAAAAAAGACCGGAGTCAACACGGGTGTGCAGGAGATGGTCCATCGGCGGATTGGACCCCACTTCATCTCCACCTGAAAGTCGGACTGGGGTGCATTCATGTGGCCCGAACTGCCTCAAAGGCCTCCTTTCTCTCACCTGTCCCGACAGCCACTCCCCGTTCCCCCTCCCTATGCTCCAAAAAGAGCCTTCTATTCACTCGGCACGATGAGTTATGGGAACGGGGCTTCCCAGCGGGGCAGTGATTCAATGGTGTGGGGGCAGGGGAGAAAACTCTCTGGGATGGGGGGGAAAGGAAGACAGGGGAGGAGGGTTTGGATGGGTGACATTGCCTAGGTTACTTGGCCTTTGGAGCACCCCATGCAAGCAACACACTGCTTGACGGACGGCTGGATGGATGGGTACAGGCCCATACCAATTGAGCTGGGGGGGATTTAGGTCAGGAGGGGACAACCCGCAATCCGCAGATTTGCTGGTGTAATTTGCCACTCTAGCATGTACTTATCACCTGTCTAGCAAAAAAAAGCTGGATCTGCAAAACGTCTTGAAATCAGGACCATTCCNCCCCCCCCCCCCCCCCCTGAAAATTGAGCATCATTCAATAACATGAACCCCTTTTCAAGTCGAGTGCCAGCCAACCCTTTTTGGTTCATATATTTTTCCCTGTCAAGGGTATTGATCTCCCAACTTCTTTCTTCTGCCGCACGTCAATTGATGAAAAATCCTTCAAAATGTACGGGAATTCAAGTGCACCGCCTGGAAAATTGAACGACTGCAAGTGACCCACACCATTTTTTGGGTGAACCGGCGACACTTCAGGTATCAAAAGGTGGCAATAATTTAAAAAAAAATGTATGCTGCATATTCGTATAGGAAATGATTAAATTATTTATTAACTAATAATTTTTGAAAAACACAGTCGCCTGTCTTCATGAGCCTCAAGGAAGTCATACGTAATGTATCACCATCTTATTTTTTACACATTCAAATGATACACTTTTGAATCCTAGCCGCTCTTTTTTTAAATGTCCAATAAATCAGAGTCACCTCTGCCCTCGAGAATCATAGCTCCTTACTAATGGATTAGTGAACAAATTGCATCGTGTGAGCAATTTAAAGGATTGGTAGAACCTGTTCGGTGGAGCCTGATTTTCTTTCCTCTGGGGGCCTATAATGTCTTGGGAGGTGTAAAAAGGTGTTTTGTCCCACGACTCTCCTTCTGTACATACCGAGAAAACGTCTCAATAGCCAATCCGGTCGTAAATCTACGTCCGGATTCTTCCAAGTCCAGGTGGCCCATTTGCTGACCAGGTCACCAACGAAGGAAGGGCTCCCCTCCTGGGTGACCCCCAGCGCGTGCGGGGGCACACAAGCACAACACGTCGCAGACACCCATAAATTACGACAGCTGGCGTGGGTGGTAAGGCTGACCACTTCCGAATCGCATTGTTGCCTTCTGCCCCATCCGGTCGTCCCCGGATTTCATCACCAGTCCGGTCCTTCTCCACATGGGGCACCCCTCCGGATTTCTTAGTGTCACCGTTTTTGGTGTCGTAAAACACACAAAAAGGTGGCCCCCTTCGCCTGTCAAATGTGCTGCTAGAGAGGCTAATTGGTGCAGTTTTCCGATTAGCATAGCAGTTGATGTCCTTGACTGCTTTTTTTTTTTCCTCTCGAGGCTGTTGGGTGGTCTTTTTAGCCACCCGGGGCCAAATCGGACGCCCCGGGGCCGTAAGCGCGTTGCCTGCCATAAAGTCATGACCACAAGTCCCCTCGACCCTCACGTCAAACACTGTCATAAATCAGGCTAAGTGGACTAGGTGCTGTCAAGTGTCGCGATGTCCTGGCAGTTCGATCGCTGTTTATTAGTACGGAAATCACGATTTAACGCCTGGTCACCTAATGAAGATACCAAAAAATTTTGCCGCCGTTATATTTTTTTGTCCAGGACACAAAAGTTCCCGGATGATGTCTTCATTGCCAGGATGGGACAAAAACCAGGCATAATGGCCGGACTGCGTGATGAAGCCGACAGCAAAAAAAATTAAATTCGAGGCTCGAATCAAAAAGTTAATGAGCCATTGTGATTAACTCCGAGCGTTTCCCACAGGTAATGCAGGTGTCGCTCTTTTTGTTTACACTATGACTTATTAGATTCGGAGAATCAGTCGGAAATGGTGAGAATTTAACTTCCGGTCAGGCAATGCAAGTCATCCTTTCGTCAAGTGTCAAGCTGCTGCCAGGAAAATGCCTTAATTTGTCTGCCTCCCATTAATTTTGACTTTTTTATTATTATTTTTTAAGACGGCAGATGGGAATGGCCCAAGCTTAATTTTGGGGCCAAGCCGTTTGGAAAAAGTGACAATGCTGAGTAGAACACGCGCGCTTTGGGAGAACAGTTACGGTCATCCTTCTTGGAATGAACAGCAATTCTGGAAAGCTGCACAAGAGCAGCACCTTGGCAGGCCACATGATGAACGAGCGTTTTACAGCCCTCTATCAGCCCCTCCGGCCTCTCAGTCCGCCCCATGCCACTTCTAACTTTCTTTTCCACCCAGAAAAACCGATTCGTATACAATTCCTTTCTACACACTGTATACTGGGCCAACAAATCATATGGTACACACTCTGATCATAAAATGACCACTGACCACGTGCATCTTGCGAAACTAAATTGTCAACTGGGTTTAGTGTCTGCATTGTGAGAACCTGAGTGCCCCTTGGGTATGGCTGGACTTGACCAGCTTGGTGGTAATCCTGCGGTCATAGAGCCGCCTGCCCTCTTGCCCTATTGTAAGACTACGACGCCTCGGAACTGAAGGACGGACCCGGACTGGCCATTGTCCAGCCAAGAATGTCGGACACTTTCAGCCGGCTGGCCCTCAAGATGTTTTCAAGCAAATGGGTCCGGATTTTTTTTTAACAGCCCCCCAGCCAACAGCCATCGCTTCTATCAATTACAACACAACGTAATACAACAGCACGAAGGCTTGTCACCGGTTGTAATGATTATCTTCCGGTTCCATGAGGGTGCTATTACATAGTGAGAATTACGTCGCCGTGGCGTGAATCAGCCAGAATAATTTATGAGCTCATGGAAGGCTCCAGATACTTTAGTGTCTGTTGTCAGCCATAACTATGTCTCCGGAAAACTAGAAGAACCTGCTCGTCTTAAGCCTCGAGCCAACATGACAGAGAAAAACTGACCAGTTCAATCGCACCCATTAAAAGGGGAGGGTTGGCTGGCGGAGACAAGTGAGGCTCTAAATGAGCGAATTTGCCAATTATTTATGACCGTGTCAGTGTCGCTCTTCTTGCGTGCCACGCACAAAAGCTTGGGCTTCTTGGCTTCATATGCGTCTTTCACACTTTCATCGGAGAGAAAAAGGGCTTGGAGATTAATAGCGATGTTGAGGGAAAGCAGGATGTTTACAAAGCGATGTATGTGCGGCTGTCAACTTGTTTCTCCTCGGCGATACCTTAGGTGCGTCTAACCTGTTCTTCGGGGCTATATAAGATCGAGCCGTTTTGGCTGCTCTTGAACTCTCAATATCTTGGCCAAGGACTTTTATCTGTGCACGAGCTTGGCAGGGAAGGTCATCCCTGATTCCTCGTGGGAAAATTGAATGCATTAATTTTGATGTCCCGAGGTGCTGGAAACCCTTTTTGCGCCAGGCAGGAGACAAATGACTCGTCATTCATGGCAATCCACAATAAATGGCCATGTGCACTGCTGTGAACTGACGTCACCAATACACCATTTATCAATAAGTAGCCATAGCAATGATAGCTGTTTTAAATTTATTAATATATTTGGTTCTTTAATTGCCATTTTAACTGTTATTTAGCCTGCAAGCTCATACATTCCGGATGTAAACGACCCTTCAGTCCCTAATACATACTAAACATTCCCTACACTGCATAACCCCCATACTCAATCCGTTGTCGATGAGATAAGCCCAGTACCGTTGACAGCAATCTGCGCAAGCAATTGGCCAGCATGATAGGCAATTACCCTACGACACGGCACCCAAGAAGGTGGGTGGGGATTTTTGTCGGCATAATATAAGAAAGGGGGGGTCAACCGAAAGAGTGGGGCACAATGATGCCCGGGTTCATAAAAAAATGTGAGAGGGGGGGGGATGAGAGAATGAATGCTGTGACGTGACGTCATGAGAGCTGACAGATGCTGGGTGAGCTGTTTTGGCCGTCACCCGCTTATCTAACGAGCTGTCATCTCGAGCGAGACCTACGCGAGAAAGAAGAACCGCCAGCTAAACCATTCAGATATTATGTTGAATGGTTGCTCCATCACGCGAAATTTTGGTTGCCTAACTGCCAGGAAAAAAAAACTCCCGTTACGGTTCTGGAGAAAAGGCAACTCTTTGATAAGGGTGGGCATTGTTAAGCCCGATATTGTCAGTGTTTCTTAAAAGAGGTTCACCCTATTGTTGGGATCCGGCAGGTGCGCCCCATATAATGTCAAATCATTACCCATCGCCCCCCATCCGGAATCGATCTGAGGAATGTTGCGTCCTCTTAGCCATCAAGTGTAACTCAGTAATTGTTGCCCTGCCCCAACTCCACCCTATACTGTGAATTTGAAAAACCCCATGCGGCGAGGGGGCAATTGTGACCGGAACAAAGGTTTTGATAGCAGTAGGCTACCATAATGGAGGGATAGATTTGAGAACAGACCTGCATATGCGCACATTATATCTGGAGATTATACTGTGGCAACTGTCAACCACCCCCTTATAACCCCCTCGCACGCGCTTGTATGGAGTATCCAGCTGTGTTCTGAATGTGACAATGGCCGCCTAGCGACTGGTTGAGCTGGTTTGGGACCCCCACTTATTGGGTGCCTCTTCTGCTGCTTTGGGACGCCCTGGGACCAATAATCATGCGCCGTTGGGACTCATTAGTAGATGCACAAAAGAATATTAGGAGAATGCTACAAAACCGCTCTTTTTCCTCCTTTTCTCCCCACCAGCCAGCCGTGAGAGGAATTTGTAAACGGGCAGTTAAACCATACCTAGGCCATATATTACAACCTCATTGCTTCGCCTGCACATGTTTGAGAATAACAGCAACACGCTGAAAAATTGTCACATCTGTGTGTCCTAATTGGAAGGACTTTAGCTGCTGGACCACTCTTGTCTTTTTTGCTCAAGTCGAATGTGACTCTGATCGTTCAACAAATTTGTGACTTATTGCAATGGCAATATTTGCACAGCTCAGCCACTCCAGGTCTGATCTTTGTCGCATTGTTCGAGGAGTCACCCCAAATGTAAGCACACACGCCTCCATTCTTTGACGGCATCTTATCGAGAACACTCTGCTGTTGGAGTGTCCCATTGGTGCGATGTTGACAAAAGGTCGGGGAGTCGAAGGGTGGAATGGTTGGGGGGGAATCGCGCGATATGAAGTGACACGTATTGAAACGCCCCGTGGTTTATATACTTGCTGCGGCAAGGGTCATTGAGCCTGAAAGCAGTTGAGCCTTTGAGCAAACAGCAGCGCGAGAGTCACAGACCGCAGCCTGTGGACTGTGGAGGATGGCGGACGGAGGGGGTCCAGGGCACAAAAATTCAACCGTGAAGGAATATAAGAGGTGGGGGGTGGGGGAGAAGAGAAGGGTGTTCAGGTTTTTGGGAAGGTGTCCGAAGAATTGGGCGCCAGGGCGGGTGACTTTACTGTTGCCGACCAGGTCGGAATGCAGACAGAGAGAGAGAGAGAGAGAGAGAGAGAGAGAGAGAGAGAGAGAGAGAGAGAGAGAGAGAGAGAGAGAGGACTCCTCTTCTGTTTTTTGGAGGCCACCGACACTCCGGTTCTCCGGGTGTAACAAAGAGGATGTTTAGTTCAGAATCAGCGTTACGGGACCAGATTTCCTGAAACGAATGACTTTACCATGGAGTGTTTTCCCAACCATAAAAAGCCGGGCCATTATCAGCCCTATCCACGCCCTAGAGACTCCTACAAACCTATAACTATCATTGGGAAAACATTGCATTTAATTAATCCTCGTCAAATCAACTGGAATTATCATGGAAATGAGGCGAGTGCCGGCAACGTTCAATAGCGTCCTTCAACTGCGTCAAAAGCGTCCAAATGGTATAAAATGGTAGAAAAGACCTTTCCTTTCAAGTGACACCCCATCCACCTGGAAAGGAGGCGGCGCACCCAAGAACATGTTTCTAAAGGCCAAGTCTGTTATCCTCCAGTTAGATAGTGGGCAAGGTTGGGGGCATATGAATACACACACACACTCCGTAGTGGTCATGTCTGCAGCTTATTGTGCTCAGATGTCGTGATCATCACCTCATTCCTGCATATTATCCCAGCAAATATTCCCGGAAAAATACTTGTGGGTTTTGGGGTAAAGGGTCTAATCCCTACAAACGGGGGTTTCCTTTTGAGAGTATTGGGGTGTAAAGAAAGAGATTGATGTTGCTTTTCCAATCAGCAAAAGGGTCCTGGTGGGAAAGCTGGAGCTGACGTACAAATGTCACAGCTGTGAATGGAGCCACTTCCATCTGATAAGTAGGGACCGCGGGTATGTAGCTGTGTTTTAATCACATTGTGAGCAGGCTGTGGAATGTAAAGCAAGTGGCCCCCTGGTGTGGCCTGACAAGCCGAGCGTGGAATCGGCCGGTTAGGGTCCCGCGGTTTTCCAAAATTATTTGAAGGTTGGGAGGAGGCTGGAAATACATAAGGTGGAGGTGTGGGTGAGTGAAGTTTTGTCCATTCTTCCATATTTGTCGCCGGTCAGGCACCGTGACTGCTCGTCCCTTTGACTGCGGCTGAAACACACCATGCGGAGCGAGCCTGTTTTCTTAGCAGGCCATTAGATTTGCAGTGTACCTATAGTGTACACTATATAGCATGTCCGCACTCAAATTACCCACAGATTTTAGCATCAATCTGAGATTTGTCAAGTTTCTCTATACCGGTATAGGTTGCAATGCCAATTTGGCTTTCATTGCAATCGCAAAATATTTTCCGCTCTCTGCGTTCAACAACCCATGATATCAACGCATCGTAATTATCCAACCGACTTAACGAAACCGGCTTCTGTCCGGGTGTGAATCAGCTTTTCGCATTAACTACGCAATCAGTTTTGGTCGAGGACGTTGGCAGTCGCACCATGACAAACCCGATAATAAGTTAGTGTATAGCAACCTTCCTTTGTAAACACATCTAACAGTGTAGCCGAGAATGATTCCGACGTAATTATAGTTGTATACAATACTCGAAAAAATAGTACACGGTCAGAGGGTGAGATGAAAGTTGGTGTACGTGTGAAAAGCCGTCTTGTTAGCGCCACCCAGGAGACGCCGTGAATGTTCCCCAACCGCAATCACATGACCAATGAGCACGCTCGCCTTGGACCTCGGCTTTTGGAAGTGCGGATAATCGCAAGTCACACTCTTCCTCCTATATATGGTCCCCCAATTCGAAATTTTTTGATGGGGACTACCTAACCCGAAAACCACAAAAAGTTCGGTCATCGCAGTCGCAATCAGATTTTTGTTCCATTTTGACTCCTGATTTTAAACATTGCTCACACTCGACCACTTGTTCACGATTTCGGTTCCTGAATAGGGACTTTCATAAAAAGGGAGTGCGATCGGACGGAGGTGCAACGGAAGCATGTAACCGCAGACGTGTTGTTCATGGTCCGTAGTTCAACCTTGGACGCATACATTGTTGCATCACAAAGCAATCACATCACCTTAATCAGCAATGTTATGTTGGCACAGATTACTCGACGCCTCCTGTAAAAATAATGGAGACTTCAGGAAGCCACGGTCCAAATGACATAGACTACTCCTTTGTATAAATCAACCCCCACAACCATTGTTGATTTTTGGCCCCCCCAGAATTTGACTGTCAACGCGCGTAATCCGAGCACGCACCCATCAGTGTGATCCTCCCGAACGTAATTTGTATCCAGGTGAATGAGAAAACAATTTCCATTCCCTGGTGATGCACAAAGAGGAGACAGCACACGATGGACTCCCGACGCGCCCTTTGCTTCCACACAGTCCCAGCAGCCAAGCTAAGCCCATTTCCTGGGATTGGCCACGCACATTGATGCTGCCAGCACCGCCCCAAATCCTGGGGACAAAAGAAGCCTTCAGTCCCCTCTGGAAACCCCCGTATCCAGGGCATTAGCTAGCGGTAGGCTGGCTCCTCAATGAGCGCCCGGATCAGCCGCCAGCCTGCCTTCAAATCCCGGATAAGAGGATGAGGAGAGCAGGACTGACATCCCAGCCTGCGAACTTTGATCCTCATGGCCCCTCCTTCCTCTTCACTATATACAGAAAGGGCTTCTTTTTTTACTTGCCATGAAGGGGGGCTTTGCATGCTTGCTACCTGATGGAGATCAAACATGATGGCTGGTATTGCTACTGGATCTGCTTCATGGATTCAGATCCACACCTGCTACTTGCGCTGAAGCATGGCAGTGTAGATATGTTCCAAATAAATTTGAAGAAACAATATGGTATTGTGCAACGTTCACTTCAACTGACTTGTCAATTACAGAGTGAGAGATTGAAATAGCGTGCGGTAAGAACGTATAATTGAGAGCTGATGGTCTTGAAACAATCAATTCACTATCCATGTCTCCAACTGTCAAAACCCTAACCTAGTTTCACTGTGACGTTATTGTTCTGTTATTAGACAGAATTAAATGTCAATCCGGTGACGCCTTTTATGCTGAGTTCATCCGCTGCTATTCAGTACACAACTTGTAGATTGGGAGTAATTATTATATGAGTGCTGCAAGTATTGTCCATTGAATTTCTTGACAGCCTTGCGCAATATTTCTTTTTTATTAATTTATTAATTTATTTCTTAGAGAAAAAAAGAAAGTGATTGGTGTCACTCTGAAGGATGTTTCTCTGAACTATAAGTTGACGAAGGGGGAAAAAAAAGTTGATGAATTAATGAGTCCTGGCTCAAGGTTTGGGTTTTCCTTTACCTTTTTGCATGCCGGTAACTTTGCATACATCTCTCAAGAGAGATTAATCCATCAACTTGATCCTCGGCGCTATTTGGATAGTCAATCTGGATAGAGAAACATCTACAGGCCTATACGTATATGAAGGTCGTACGTATGTTTTTAATAAATTAATTTTAAACCCCTTGTAGTGTTTCCTCCTGATAATTAACTGCCAACAGTGTCCTTCTGCTGTAGTGAGGATTCTCCCGCAAGCTTTCTCACAGGTTATCTATTTGCTGACAGGTAACCTGCATGCGGCAGAAGGACAATCAACGTACAGTACCACCTATATCTCCCAATGTTCTGTAGATAATTACATACAAAATTAATTCAAAGAATGTTGTCCTTGATGTTATCCAGGAAAATTCATGTTGTAAATTATAATATATTTAAGACACATGAGTTTATTCACGTACTATATACTGTCGATAGGCATGCTATATAGGATAGTGTTCTTTATTTACTTACAAATGGCTCGTATTGCAATTTAACCCTTCATGTTACATACAACTTTGCTACACACACGCACACATGAACACCTGAAATGCATAATAATCAGCCTCATATTGGTCGAAATTGAATATGATATTGTTTGACGATCGAGTTGCAGTTGCAGTCCTTCGGAGAAATGGTTGAAATTCAAAGCTGGAAATAACTCCAGAGTGATTCTGGTCATTCTGTATTTCAACCAGAACATTTCGGATTTGATTTCTAATACATGTAACATCGAGAAAAGTCACTAATGCCTCTGATCGTTTCCCTTGCAGGAGAGAAACCTTTCAAGTGCGAGTACGAAGGCTGCGACCGCCGCTTCGCCAACTCCTCAGATCGCAAGAAACACTCGCACGTGCACACCTCGGACAAGCCTTACAACTGCAAAGTGCGCGGCTGTGACAAATCCTACACGCACCCCAGCTCGCTCCGGAAGCACATGAAGGTCCACGGGAAGTCCCCTCCTCCACCCGGAGGATCCGGGTACGACTCGGACTCCTCAGACAGCACCTCGTCCACCTCCAACGGACACCACTCCGCACCGCCTCCGTCGTCGTCCAGCGTGCCAGCGTCCACTCCTGGCAGCGGCGGCGGTGGAGGAGGAGGAGGCAACACCACGGGCAGCACCGGGGGCGGCCCCACCCCTGGATCGACCCCGCTGATCAGCAGCCTGCCGTCCAGCCAGGGTTTGCCCACGGGGGCTCCGACCAACCTGTCCGAGTGGTACGTGTGCCAGAGTGCCGCTGGTATGCCCACCCCACCTTCCAACGAACACTCGCCCGTGGGCGGAGTGGGCCATCTCCACCCGCCCCCGCCGACCACGGCCTACTGAGACGGGGCGGGGGCGGGCTTGGGAGGCAGATGGGGACTAGTGTGGTAGTGCACCACCGCCCGTCCGTTCTATCCCGCCCCCGGTGTAACCACCGACGATCGTCCGCACCGGTACCATCCCAAAGGGTCACACACCAACCTGGTCCAGGCCTGTCCATGACATTAGACCGCCAACCCATGTAAAAAAAATTAGTGGAGTTTTCCGTCCAACCCATGGAATAATCCCATCTCCACGGCCCGAATTTTCCAACAGTTAAAGTGCCTCCCTGTTGTAGCTCTCTCAACACCAGGGTGTATTTTATGAAAGAAAAAAAAATTGAACTGATTACCTCACGCCTGCATGTCGTCTGTCAGTATTATACCAAGGTGTGGAGGGTGCCTGGCGGTGACGAATTTCCTGGACAGGTCTGGGCTACGCATCACGTGCCAGCCCTCATACTGATGCTGTGCCCCTGTTTCTCTTTGAAAAGTCAGCCATTGTTGGCAGCCCTAAAAGAATTCGTAATTAACGCAGCTGGCTTTTCTGCAACGTCAGCCTGCCTTAGCGACCTAATTCCTGCGAAAGCCAATTATCCCCCCAAAAGCAAAGGCCTGACCGTTGCCCTTGCGGTGTACGGACAGGTGATTGATTCCAATAGCCTTTCAATATGGGCGCAGTCTCATTATGGGAGGCAAGGGTACGTGACGCTGCAGCGACTTGACCTCATAACCGTATATCTGTCCCCCCCTGTGAAAAAAAATTTAAGACTGGACATAAAAGGTGTGGCAAGGACAGTGTCAAGTCACCCTGGATGACCGGTGCGCGGCAGTCCAACAAGACTTTTAAAAACATTTCAAGTGTCCATATTTGTACAGTACAATTTTTTTTTGGCTTTGTGATGTGTAGTATTGCAGTGTTTCCAACTGCGTCCGTAAGTCTGTGGCACGAAACTGTACAAAAATAGTGTTTGTAATAAGGAAAGCAGGAAGGTGATATTTTGCTTTCTGCCAAAACTGTTTGCTACCTGTGAGGGTTGGACAGGTGAGACAAGTCCCCGATTTCTTTTTTGTTTTTTTTGTTTCTGACTTCTCCACGATGTAAATAGCCCATAAGTGATGTCTGTAGATCGTCAGCTGCTTCCCTATCCGTGTCCGCCTTTGCTGCTGTTTGGTTTGTAAATGTCTGCGGCGAAATGTTTTCACACCATCCCCACCCCTCCGCCACAACTTTGCATCCCCCACCTGAATAAACAAAAGACTTTGAGCGTCACGGGACGAGACTACTTTCGGGGTCCCCCGGAAATGAGGCACGTTGTGAAAAGCTCATATTCAAAACAATACGTGGCTTCTTTTCACTGTCAAGTGTCACGGAGAAAAAGACAGGCCATTTCCTTTTCTGCCAGCTTTTTTTTTTTTCCTTTTTCTTTTCTTTCAAATGTACGCCCCCCTCCCCCTTTCATCCATGGCTTTTTTATTCCAAAGGGATCCACATTCCCACAACCAAATAATCACACCGCAAAAGGTTCGTTTGGTGAACTTGTCGACCAGGTTTGTCTGCACACGTGTAAATAGTAATGTACAGTACTATGTGTACTTTCGGTTATAACATGCAATCTGAAGTGTGGTGCGTGCGCTATCCCGACTCCAAACAGGCTCCGGGGGGAAATGAAATGCGACTTTGACAAATTATATTAAAGCAAGTTTGTTGAACTGTATTCTTTTTTTTTTTTCAACTACAATTTTTTTTAGTGTGTATTCCTTTGACGGGCATGCACTTCGCCCTCATTTGTATCTTTGAACGCAACACACAATTACGTCACCCCTCCGACAATGTTGTCTCAACGCTGGCAGCTCCCCGTCATGATTGTGGATCGGGTTATAAATTGTCGAGTCAACTTCAAAGGCCTGATATGATCCGTGATCACGTCTGACCACGCAGGGTGATCCAAGCCGTGTTGGAGACGGGTCTTGGCAGGTGTCAACTACCTGTCGCGCTGTCCCCGATACTCGATCAATGCATGGCTTTGCGGGGCACCCAACCCTGATGGATTACCCCCCTTTCCCTCCCGCCATATACCCCACGCCGCGTCTTTTGCTTGTCGTTGACAAAGTGGAATCGCATCTGCATACACTGCCAATAAAACCCCTAGTTCTGCCAAGAACACGCGACAAATTGCTGCCCGTCACAAGAGCAGGACATTTCCCAAGTGTGAGGTTTACAACAGCCTGGGGACTAATCAAGTCGTTTGGAGGAGGACTTTTGGTTGGGGGGGATGAGGTTACCACCGAGGGGAATTGCTGGTGTTTATGTTGCCGATGGGGGTTCCCTCACTTTGGGAAGGGGGGGTCAGGCCGCACCCCAGTGTCAAACGGGACAGCTACGAACCGGAAGTATTGCCCATGCCGAGAGTTTCACTAACAATCGATGATTGACGTGTAATGTTGTGTTGCATTCAAAGAGAAATCGCTGTCGCTTGCCGTGCACGTGCACAGATGCCATATTTCACTTGTTCCGCATTAGTGTCGTAACTCCATTTTTTAAAGGTTGATACAGCTACCAGTGTACTGTTGGGAGATATAAAAATATCACATGGCAGCGAATAAGGCTGTTACTAACATTGGCAAATGTCTCAGTCTACAGTTTCAGGCAAATATTGGCATTGGTTGTAATAACTTACGTCAATATTGACATGTAAAATATTGACATACGAGGAGCTGTTGCTTGCAAGAGTACACGCGTATCATTCTAGTTATGGAGTTACGACAATATGTGGTCCGAAATTCCTGTCGAATTATCCCCTCAAGAGGATCTCGCCACGTGAAAAAAATACACATGATAAATTCTATGCACAAATCCCACCGAGCCTTGAACATTATTAAGTCTTGACAAAGTACAAATAGAACAAACCAACGTGCTTGCTTTGGCAATGGTTTTCTGCATTTTTTTTGAAAAAAAATATAGGCTATTTATTGAGTTGATCTTCGAAGTTTGTCGTAGTTAACACTGATTTGTAAATTTTCCTTTGACGATCCTGAGGAGCGCCCGCTTCTACTTCGCCTGTGCCTACTTTCTAATAGTCACCGACAGACAGGTGCTCAATGCCACAAATTTATAGACCTATATTTATTTTCTTCCACTTGTTAAGTTACGGAGGCATCGCAGCACAGGAGTTTCTAGAGATCCACGGTATTCACTTTGTGTGTGAACTGAGAAAAATAAAAAAAATACAACCACATCTGTGTAAAATAAAGTAATCTGAATATATTTGTACTGTATGTTATTTCCAGAGAGAATTAAAGTGGAAATTGAACGTTACACCTGAATTTGGCATTGTTCTTGTAATTCGCGCACGACGTGGGGGTATGTGCTATGTCAAAAAATTTGCCGATTCAGCATATCGTACCCCTGCTATGCAGTCAGATGAGCTGCCAAGGTGAAAAACCACTTGCCCGCTTCCTCTTTACAGGGGTCAAACGCTCAGAGACACTCTAAACCTGTGCAGGTCGGAATAATTCACGCAGCTGTCGTCAAAATCACATGGTGTCAAGGGCACTGACTCTAATCTCCTCCCTTGCACTTCTGCATGTCGGATGGCCTTTGCCCTTTACCTTTGCATGCTCACACACACCACTGCAGAAACCGGTCACATATGATTCGAGGGCCGTCACCAGCAGAATTTCACTTTGGATCTGTGGCAGGTCAGGCATACGCCTTCGCCCTTGCAAACTTTTAATCATATCAAACATGAAAGCTTCAACTAGTCTCCACTGTATACAGACAGTGTATGGGGAAATATGAAGTGCTAAATACAACTGTGGGCGCAGTCTGCAATAACTTAGACATATTTTTCGCATCCGTTATGCAATTTTTTCTAAAACAATGTAGGTCTTACAAATTTGCACAAAATTGGTTAAAATTGAATTAAATATTTCATTCACCTGTAAGAGCATCAACACTTCCTATATAGCCCACACTATTTGCTTTGACGGCATATCCCACATCCTGAGTAATACTTCTGCATTGGATATTAGTTACCAGCTTAGGGAGGAATGCCATCGACGTTGCCACATCCCACGACGCAACGCCCATATCACGTGTCGCAGCGATGCACCACGGAAGCTTAGCTTCTCGACGAAACCGGTCGTGAAAAAAGGCCTAAAGATGAAAACTAATCCTGACAAGGTGATGCATGGGGTCTCTCAGAGCTGCGAATACCCAGGAGAACTCCGGCACACTCTATACCTTCGTCTTTTGTGCCGGAGTAAAAAAGAGCCAGACGAACTGCGACTCCAGAGAAGAACAGCTCCATTTGGAATCCCTAATCCTTCCGGACATGACATAACTCACCCCGTGACATCCCCGACAATAACCCTCCCGGCGCCATGTTTGCTTCCCAAGGTAAGTGCCCTGTGATGCTCGGATTTCCTTTTTCTCTTTTGACAATAATTTCTGCCCAGAGCTGGTGAGAGGGCTCCCACGAGAGGCGCCCCCTCAACAATCGATGGCGCCCCTGCAATCAATACCTGAGTGTGTGTGTGTCTCAACCAGAGAGAAAAATCTTCGCAGCTGTGTGGAGGTAAGGTTCAGAAAAATTTTGTGTGAAACTTTTGGTCCGAATGTTTTTTGGGGCAGGGTGTGGAGCAAGGGGTCCGTAAATCGGGGGTGCCCAAGAAAACCCCTCTGGAGCTGAGGGAAATGGCCTCTCTCCTGACAGTTAAGAAGGCACCATCTATCTCGCTCTTTCGCTCGCACCTGGGAAATGGAAGACTGCCACTTGGGGGCTCACATTTTTACTTCATCTCCACTTTTACTACTGCCATTCCCATCAAACCATCGCTGCAACGACAGACTTTGTGACTAATACCCTGTTGTTGGGTGTTGTTGAGCAGCCCAACACTCCTTCCCCTTTTCCACTTAGCAATTGGGGGAAAAAATATTCTTCCACATATTTAACTCTGATGGAAGTGGATTAAAATGATTAATTCGTTCTACTTATTTAAGTGGGAATTGGTGGAGAGTAGAATTATTTATAAAGATGAGATAAGGGAGGATAAAAAAAACAAGGCCAATTGGGATTCAGGATGGGGGAAAAGCGATCCACCCATGTTGGAAAGCGAGACCAATACGAGGCTCACACATCTCGTTACAGGGAACAGAGGGATGAGCCTTTCATGTTTTGTGGGTTAACAATAGATTGCGAGATGTGACGAGCATGCATATGGAAAATAGGCCCTATTCTGCGCTGTGCCCTTTCACAACATGACACAAGTGATGCCACCAATGATATCAGCCACTGCTTTCATTAAGCCAAAAACACGGGTATGACACACTGCCGGCTGTACAAAGGTGCAACATCTATAGTTACTTGTATAAGTAGCCTTATCCTGTTTGTAATGGAATCTCTTCGTCCAGCAAAAATATTTCTTGAACAGGTTTCCCTTGCAAATCTGGAAAATCTAACTGAGGAAAATGTAGTACGAGTAATTTGAGATTTTCAATGCCGAATCCGGGGGGGGGGGGGGGGGNGGGGGGGACCATTATAAACTAGATTTCAGGTCTTCATAAAATAATTGTGCAACAGTATAAGGCATGCTACGAATATAGTTTGAAGGATCTGTGAATTTTTGTATCTTTCTGATGCGAAAAAGGAAACTTTGCGTCGTCTCAGTTTTCTGAAGAAGTAAAATGATCTTAATCAGTTAATAATTTTGGACCTTCTAAAATATCATAGTTATGATATGAAGAAAATAAATTTCTGCGCCGATATGTCTGCAAAGCTAAGCTTTCCTTGGATTATTATTTCAAAAGGGTTCATGCATATTTATTTCGTTTTTTTCTCATATCCATCAACTGAGCCAAAATATTAACTCATTGCACCGAGTTTTCCACACGTTCGTTGTTCACAAGTCCGTGTAGAATAATGTATTCTTTTCCATATAAATAATAAAGACATTACCTGACGACAGTATACATTTGGAAGTTGACCGAGTGCGTGCCGGACAGCTCACAGCACCGCCAACAATATTTCAACAGTTTAGGCCTGTCCTCTCAACAATGCCTATATCCCTCGTTAAATTACGTTCCCTGTCGACAAGCTCATACTTTCGATGACAGCTTTTCAACAGTTTGCTAAAAAGCCATGTTTTGCACATAAAAACAATCGCCGACAGCCCTGACAACTTAACGGCATTGTTATTTTCACTCAACCGGCATTCCGTATGCATTAAAAAGGCATTAAATAGGGGAGCTCCTTCGTTACGTATTCCGATTCGTAATTTCAATGCCCCGAAATACGAGTCAGGCACTTATTCATTGGCCTAGTCCGGAAGAGGGCAGCTGCTGGTTAGTGCACCGTATGTGAAAAGGCGACACGCTTGTATTGTCATAAGGGAAAAGCCAGACAGTGACAATAATGGCAACGATCACTTCCTGTCATTTACTGCCTAAATAGCGCCATGGATGGGGGACATGAGGGTTGGGAAAAAAACAATTTGACACCCCCACCTTATATACCATTAGCATTTCAAAACTGGAATAGCGGATGGCCGAGTCAAAAATCCTAGAGGAAATTTATGAGCGGAGTCAAAAGACACAATGGAAAGTTATTAATCTTGGACGACGCTGCCCAACTGAACCTTTCTAGTGCACTGCCTCGTCAATTCGATTTTTTTTCACTTGTTTTCTTTTTTGTCCTGTTCCAGTGCGTTGGGTGTGGGCCATGCTGGATAAGTTTGATAACAAACGCCAACTTTTCTCTAGGCAAAAATCAAGCGTGTCACATAAATCTCCCTGCCGTAACACTTTAAACGACTCATTATTGTTTGGAGTAATTACATGCCAATATAGAGTGGCGTCGTCGTAATTATCCTCGGACTGGGTTATTACAAATGAATCTCTGCCATTTACATGTTTCAAGTACATTATTTTTTGCAAGGCGGAATAATCCATAAAAAAACACTGGTTTGGAGACATTATGAAAATGGAAATTACTGTAAGGCTCATTATTTAATAACAATATACTGCTTTAGGCCATATTTGAAAGTTTGGCGAAATTAAATTTCGGGAGATATTTTTTAACTCCATCTTACCTTCGACAGGCTGATTATTTTCAGAAATATGTTATGCAACATATGCGAACATAAAACAGTAGGTCTTAAATATCTTCAATGTAGACTCCACAGCTAATTACTGAACCTTTCCTACTATATAGTTGTACACTTTTAATCGTTTCAGAGAAAGGCTCGCATTTCCATAAAAATTCCCCCCTGGATGAAAATTCATCATCTCCTTCACCAATGTAACATAAAATGCGAACCGGATTGGTTTACGACCCATTTCGAGTTCAGGAGAGTCAAAGAGAAAGACTTATATTTCCTGACTAACCGCTGAGCAAAAGTTTCAGCTTATTAGTTCCGCAGTTGCCAATTGGACGCACGCACCATATGCACATAACTCACCTATTATTTCATTTAGCATGCACCACATGTCCTGTATAACTTTGGAATATCACCTCATACATATTGTCACAACATTTTTATTTTTTCACGACTAACATGTTCGCTATTTTTTTTTGTAACGGCTACATCTATATGTTGTTGCTGTTTTTTGTTGTAATATTTGTCAATAATTCGCCAGGTACGGTTGGTGAGAGGTCCCACAATCGGCAACTGTGTGTTACACTCTGATAAAGGTTAGAAAAGGTCGTCCTAGTCGGTGCTTCAAAAGGTGGCCTACTCCAGAACTTTTAGGAGAGGAGTATTAAAAGTAGGGAGGCAGGTCGTATAGGTGCCTGTGAGCCGATTTATAGCCTCTGCTCAGTGTCCATTCCTAATTTGAGACCCCACGTTTCTTTCTACCCTCTGGTCCCGCACATTATATCGCTCACGTTTCCTATAATTATACAGTTATGCGCTGGCGCAGTATTTCTTCTGCCTTTGTCACTTATGGCGTTGGGATCACACGTTATCCAATAATTGGAGTTGAATTCTTTAAACCTTGCTCTCACATGATGACCATGCAGTAAGACATATGTTGATGTTAAACTCAGATTATAGTTGATGTTGTTGTTGTTACTATTTTGAGGCAGTTGTGTTCAGACACAACTGCTTAATATATCCCTTGGACCTAACGGACCGAACGGGTTTTTTGGATGCAATGTTCAATGGTGCACGCTATTCGATTAGATCAATTCTCCTTTCATTTCTCTTCCATAGACGTTTTTTTTTCTATCCTTCTTTTTTTTCTCTGGGTCTCCCCGCCCTGTCGGTTGGTTTTTGCAGGGGGCCAAGCCCATGCGGCTCATTTTTCAACTGCAGTCAATTTCAGCCCGAGTTAGTCCTGAGGGCCTGGTTGGTATTAATAGAGTGCGGAAGGCGAAGGCAGTCCCAGACTGCCTTGCGCCACATGGCCTCCATTCCCAAAAGGAATTACTGGTGAGTCCCTGCCCTTCTTCTTCTTCTTCTTCCTCCTCCACTTCTTTTTGCGGTGGCGCAATTTGTCCAATTCACTGCCTTTGAAATGAGCAGCCGCCAGCACAGCCCTTCTTTTTGGCCGGACACGTCTTGATACGCATTCCGACCGGCTATTCATGCTGGACAAATGGATCGTGTTGGTATTCCACCCAATGCAAAACGGGGTGGGTTATTATTTGAGCACCGTGTGTGGAAAGGAGGCTGAAGTTTGGACCGCAAAGATTTGGTAATCAGATTCCGATCAAATGAGGCAATTCTGTGGATGAACACATTGGCAGGCCAAAGAATTCCGATCGTACTTTTCAAGACAATGTTTGGGCATGACCGACCGTGAAATCCTTCACGATCAGGCGGTATTGTCTCGGCTGACAAGTTCATTTACATTTCCCGGAGATTCCCGGCTCCAAAGTTTTTCTTATGTGGGGCAACCCGCCATCAAAAAGAAAGAGAAGGAAAATGTACGTCTATGGCAGGACGTATTTCACCCTCCTGCAAAACTCCAGACAAAGGTTTGAAAAATTATTGTGATTCAAGTGAGCCAAAGACGGCAGAGCTAGAGATCAACCCCCGTTTCTTGTTCCAAGAGCCATTAGTCATGGAGCCCTGGCTAAAAATGTGTCTAGGAGGGCCATATCCATGTCGTGATGGGCAGCGGAATTTGGGATGGGGGCGAAAAACGGAAATTCCTCCTCCCAGCAGTTAGACCCAGCTCTAAAAAAGAAAAAGAAAAGAGGAGAGGTAGTGAGATAGAAAATGAAAAAAAAAAAAAAAGCAGGGACACCATCTCGGATGGTTTTCATCGCTGAAGAAGGAGAAGAGCGTTATTTGACAAACCATCCAGATCTAAACATGCTTCCTTTCAAGCCCGAGTAGACACACGTCCGTGTGGCTGGGATGCCCGACGTTTTGGCAGCTGAAGGCCAAGGCTTGACTGGAGCACACTTGGAAACCATACCCAACACCATGATCCTGTTCTCTTTTTTTTCTGTCCGCTGGCCAGGCTCTCTTGAATCTTTTGTCCAGGTATGAGGTCACCTTGAATTATCCGCCTTTTTGCAAATAATAATAATAATAATAATAATAATAATAATAATAATAATAATAATAATAATAATAATAATAATAATACAGCATAACATAAAGTTTCACCATGCCCTGGAGACAGCCATTTCCCTATAAAATGAATAAATTTAATTATCCATAGCATTGAGGAGAATCATAAGAACGCAGTCCTGAAGAGAACTATGCAGAAGTCAAGTCCTCCAGAGCTGCCCAACCTGATGGTTTATTATTGTTTGAATACAAGCTTGCGCCTGAAAAAATATATACGCCTACCACGAAAAGATGACTCTTCGCGTTAAGAGGATGCAGGCTATATGAATAATACGCAGGAAACATAATTTCCCTATCTCTCCCACATTTTCCTGACAGTAGACGGAAACGGTACAAAACAGGATTCAGTTAGCAAGTGTTAAACTGCGATGCACCCCGCCGAACCTCCTTTTTCTTTATTCTCCGCAGTCTCACAGGAGGGCCCTTTTCTTTTGTTTTCTAAACAGTCTGAGGGAAAAGAGCATCCAAAAAATGACGTCTCTCACACTCTTCTTCTCCATGAGGTTTTGCTATAATACTAACTTGCTTCATCTACGAAGAACTGCACGTTCAGGTCATAAGTCACGGACCGCGCCAGGGGGACGAATAACTTTACATTGCATTTACGTCTGAGAAATGTGGACTGACGCTTGATGAGAAAAATGCGATTTTTTAAAACGCATTACGAACTTTTCTTTGGTTTTTTACAATGGCTTTGTCCTAGGTCAGGTGGCCTGTTTTTAACTAGCTTTTAATTCGGCGGAAATGTTCGAGGAATGGCCAGTTTACCAGTTTCTTAGTAGCCTTAGCGTTCTCTCTTTAACAATGCCCGGTTTTGTCCCAGACAATTTTCACCGTCAATCCAGCATTTCCAACTGGCTCCAATCATACAATAGATGTAAAGTAATATTCAAAAAATACTACTGAGCACATTGTCCATTCAACTGGAGCAAATTGGCACACACGACAAACCAGTCCATAAACCTAACTTGAATTAAAGCAAAATGTACGCATCAATTTGTCTTCCGAAAAGCAAAGACCTTCCTTTAGGTGACAGCTTATTATTATTTGTTTAAAACGTCTTATGTCGCAATTGACAATAGAATCTGCTATTTGCTTTGTTGGTATAATCGGGTGAAACTCAGCAAATAATTGATATTTTTTGCCCAGATTTTAGAACAATTCTTTGTGATTCACAGATTAATTCTATATACATACGGAACTTGTGCAATTATGGTCACATCCAGACAAAGAATCACAACTTATGTCATTCGACAAGTAACTGTACCTTCACCCCCAACTTATGCATGTGATTCAAAATCTCGATCCTTTGGGTATTTCCACAGAAGATCACCTGAACAACACTGTAAATGTTATTCCTCCATGATGTTTACGACAAAGCAGTCGAAATTTCCTAGGACAGCATGAATTCGTGTGCTCAGCTTAATCTCCCCGATCAAGAAAGGCGACGTTCTTCATCTCTGCTGACTCCAAAAAAGAAAGGTCAACACCAGAGGTTATCTGTTCCGCGTATAACGTATGCTGCATTCCGTGCGTTTCACACGCTTGTATGCCTGCGGGAACGTATTGATTTCCCCCCCCCCCCCTCTGACCATGCATTTTCAACCCCCCTAAGTTTTACGGGGCGTGGACACCCTCGTGTCCAAACCTGTATGATCTTCATTAGTCCGCCCACGGGACGGACCCACCTACCCAGGGAGCAATCAGCAGAAGCCCACTCTATCTCTGCCCCGCTAATTTATCGGGACGGATTCCTACTCGGACGATATCAAGGGCAAAAGGGATCCCCAACTATACATATATGGTTACCAAGGTCTTGCAAGAGCACCCTTGACCTCGGAGGGTGTTTCGCATCTCATTAAAATTTCCAGTCTTCGCGGAGGTCTTGAGCTTCATGAGGGTCGTCGATATTTATCACCCATGTGCGAATGAACTGTGCCCTACCGAACTCCTCCATTTTAAATACTGGCTCCGAATATAGGACATGTTCATCCGGCGCCTAGTGTTATTCCGGGCACGTGCGATACGGGAAGGCAATATCTCTTGGGAGTAAAGTGACTGAAAAAAATGAGCTGGGCAGAGAAGGAATTCCCTCGTAAACAGCCACGGGCATCTAGTCCGTACCGAAATATGCGTCCAGACCAAAATGACCAAAAAGTATAAAATTTCATTTGCATACGACTAACATTTTCCGTCAGAAATTACGTTAATAGATTTTTCATATTCTATATACACCAAGAGCTTATTAGCTCTTGTCTATATCTTATATTTCACAACGTATGTCCCCTTGTTCCCAATGCCAATCAATACGGAGCCCTCGACGTATGCCCCAGGGTGATCATTAGGGGTAGTTTTTAACGGAGAAGGTTTTTAGCACATTGGACTTGACCTCCGAGGTCATCCTTCGCAGCCGGAGGCGAAATGGCAGAAAAGCAGGAACCCCGGATGTAGCATCGATACATCGATTCATTGAAAGTATTTCATAACCCGAGCAAGGAGTTTTCGAACTGACCTGACGCTATTAATAACTTCTTAAACAAATTTATGAAATTGTTGCATAATTTGTTTGGCTAATAAAATTGTCCCCTGAGTTATATAATCACCTAAACAGGCCACATTACTCTGACAACCATCAGCCATAATTTATTAACCAAAACTGGCAGTTTTTAAGAAGGTTAAAATTGGCACGACAAAGCCATCCCTCCCCTTCCTCCTCCTCCAACAACAAAACAACAACAAAAAAAAACATTCTGGAGTCCAGGTAGACACCTGAGGTTAGACGCATTCCACAGGACGTCATGGTGATTCATGAGACTCTGGTGAAACTCTCTCCTTGGCAGCAAAGAAGGCTCGCTGGAGAGGGTATGGGTGGGTGTTTTTGAGGATGGGGAGGGGGACATGAGGTGGGGGGGGTTGTGCAGGGGTGCATCTCCTATCCCTTTGGAACGCGGCTGGAAATTTATGGAGCGCGCACCTGTCCAGCCGGCCCCGAATTCTTCACTGTATTATTTTCTCATTTGTTTGGCCTGGCGTCTATCTGGTTCCAGACGCCAAACCACTGACCGCCAGACATTTTCATGTGAGCGAGTCAACCCCGAGTTAACGTATTCGACATATTACGCGTCCCAAAAAATGTTAGTGTGCCGTAAATGGCTTTGGACCTGAAACTGCTTTGTCACTAATTAATTTTTAACCAACATAAAACACCAAGCACTTGATGCTAGATTAACTTGCAGGTGGAAAGACACCACGCTGCGCACTCGTAAAGTTCTTTCGTACTCTTGGAAAATCGAGAAATAATTAATACATACAGATAAATGAAGCGATGGGCAGGTTTAACAATTTATCTCCACTTTTGACGCTTTCAAGATCGAGAAGATCGTGCAGCCCTTCTCATATAGGTTATCAGCTTCTACCTCATATTTAAGCTACTTAATATTTCACCAATCATTTTCATTACTCCATGAGGCTAATTTTTTTCAATGGTATCGGCTAATAATTTTAATTTTTTTGCCGTTTTACCACTTTGATTATAACTAAAAGGTGGTGCCGGTAGTCGTTATTCCTCTGCATTCATAGAAATGGACCTCTTCGGGTAGGTTATATTCAAGGTAAAGGCTTGCCAGGGGACCCAAGATGGGGCGGCCTCCATTCAGAGGGCCCAAATCCCTCTCCTTAGCAATTTCAATGACGGGTTCGTGTCTCCTACAAGCATCGCCTTTGTGGAGATTAATTTCAACCAGCTGAGCATGAGATCGATTCAATGGAAGTGACAGTGGAGGAAGAAGAAACATATAAAGAAGGTGAGGCAGGGTTATAATCTTAGCGCCGGGGAAGATCCCCCGCCCGGTGGGGAGTTGCTTGTGTCAGCGACACGAAAGCGACACAATTGCCGCCCTGCGTTGACAACTTGTCAAGTCCCCGCTGCTCAAGACGAAGGACCTTCATCCAGACCACGACCAAAAGAGAATACCAATAGGGGATGGCTGGACATGGGCAGGTAATCCTCAGCTACATACAATTGTCATGGTCTGAAGTCCAATAGAGTTGTATATACGCCCGACAGCTTCCTTGTCCAAATTATTTCGTTCAAAAATCATCTCGTCATCTGCATACTGTTTCGGTCAAATTGTCATTTTGGACATTATTATATTCCGTCATGTTCATGTGAAACTTAATCGGACGAAAATGTTTGGAGCAAAATATGGCCCGATGGCAGTGCAAGTGCTGAAGGAATGTGGAGACAACAGCTCCATACCAAAACGTTGTTTATCCGACGGATTCTCACGGGGGTCGGGACAAGAAAAATCGCCCTGTTTTTCCCCCCACCATCCTATCCCCGCTCACCTCCGTATAGTTGGCGAAGGAAAAGGAGGAGAGAGAGGCATGGCCATCTCCAGAAGGAACAAAGGTCAGGCAGCACGCCATTCGTTTCAGTCCCAAACCGGGATGAGCGCTAAGAAAACTTGGAAAAATGACTAGGGTCCCTCCCCAAGCCCCGTGTCAATTCTCTCTCCTTGCTGTGGGCCACAACTCAAAATTAGCCCACCTTGTTGTCCCATCAATACCCACGTTCGCACCTTATCGCTGATCCCCCGCCTCTCCATTTTTTATCTAATCTTACTGGAACGCTCCTCAAAAGAAAATTGAAATGAAAAACTGAGAGTATCATTCCTCCTGAGCACAAGTACATTTCCCAGGTCAATAACAACAGACCATTAACACCCCCCAATTGAACGTCCCCTTAGGAGAAACATTCCCTTTTGACGCCTAGGGAGGCGCCAGAGTAAATAAATAAGGTGTCTGTGGCGAAAGGCAGTCTAGTCCTCCTAGCAGAAGAAGTCAAGGATGAGTCCCAAGTGGTGGTGGTGGTGGGCCTGGTGGAGGAGCCCCCTCATCGCAACCTGAGAGTCAAGAGGGCCCTACACACAGACAGCAGTATACGGGTTTTGTGCTCTGCCAAGTGGTGGAGGTTGACACGATGCACGCGGCTTTTTCCATGGGAAAATGCTGCAATAACATGGCCCGAGTGTGAAGGTAAACAAGGCTTAACCACCGCGGGCGACAAGGTCGGTCTGAGATGGACGTTGTCAAAAGCCCGGATCGTCCCCCCCATAACGGAAGACACTTCTTGCCAATGAACACAACAGTCGGCTAATCCGTGTTGACAACACCACTTGAGCAAGTGACCTTATTCTGGTCTCGCCTTGTCTAAAAAGGACGCCTAATCCGCTGTCACCGGGGCCTTCCAAACAGGGGGTGTCTTGTTTGCTTCCAGGGTATACTAAATGCCATTAGATACGGGTTTTTCGCTCAATTCAAGTTGACCCCCTCCTCATTTATCAAGGACATACTGTACCCCCAAAATTATGTCTCTGCTGGCTAATGATCCGCCAAATTCCTTGCAGTTATGCCACACTTTCACCTAAGCACATTCCTTTCCTTCGAGACATTATTTACCCGTACGTTTGTGAATCGACCTCGGACAGAACATTGCAAAGTGACGGCAATAAGCAATGTCGTAGCAGAATCACAAATTTCAAGTCCTGTTCTCGCAGCTACCACAACTGAATACAAAAACATGCTCTTCGCCTTTGGTGTCGTCACCTGGATACATTCCTGGAGTTACTGATCCTATCCGTTGGGCAAAGAGATGCTGAGGATCACTCCCTGTCATCTTAATTCCTCGCCACGTTTGGATCCAGGAATACGGTACATAAATCTGACTGTTTGCCGTTTGAGCCGACTGTTATGGGCCAAGGTCACCCACCTATTAGCACTAAATTCCTTGTTTATGAAAGCCGAGCCCAGGTATGTCCCTCTGCTTGCATGCTCCTTCACGACCGAGAAAGCGATTTATACTCTCCACTTCTTTTTTTTTAAGGCTCAAAATTTTTATAGGCAGGACAAATCCTTTCCTCACGCTGGCGGGAAAAGTCGTGGAGCAGTGTCATTCGAGTCCACGCGCGGACATTTAGTTTTTCCAGCCGACACCGACTTTTTTTTTCCAACCCCCTCCAAATTTGGCGGGAAAAGACGACAAATCACCTCTTGGTTCAATAGCACACTCTTCCTTCCATTCAAAATCGTCCTGACGCGCCTATTTATGTCCCATAGAGGGGGCAGTAATTTTCCTCTAACTACGTTCCAAAAAAGGAGCTTGAGCAGACCAATTCTAAACATGTCTTACACAAGCGACCATAATGTACGTCGTTAAATGCCTTTGTGCCTGTTGGGTACTTTGCACTACTTGCGGTGCGGCATGGAATTTTTAGTTTTGAGATTTTGGATGAAAAAAGAGGTACAGGTATTGGTCAACAAGGTGACAAACAAGTAAGTGGATAAGTAATTTAAGAGTTGCATACTTAGCCATCGAATATGGGTGGAATATTGATCTAAATATCTAAATCACACTGCATAATAAGTAAATATTTTATAACAGCGTTATATGCGACAGAAATTAACTTTAACTGAACAAGTTTCCGTTATAGACAGGTGTCGATGTATTCGGAATTCCTTCAATTTGCATCTGTACACTTACTAGGCCACGCCTTCCAATCACGACGATTTTACAGTCTTTAATTTTAGTCAACATGTAATCGACCTTCACAAAACTGGCCCGCCAAATCAAATCCCCTTTATTATGCATTCAAATATTTTTTTTGTGTACACCCTATCCCACCCCCGTCGAAACTCAATCACTTCGTAATAGGCTGTGCATCCCATCCGACATATTCCCACGCTGACAAAAACTTCTCACACCTTTAAAAAAAAATGACGAACCCCAAAAAATAATTCCTGGAAAGCACCTATTTATATATTAGCCATCACATCAAGTAGGAAATTAGTCCCGAATATTTCCCCACCCTCCACTGAGACACCCAGTTAACCCCAATATTCCCTCCTACTGATTCTCCAAAAACCAGGACTCATGCTGTTGCAGGTATGTTTCCCTCAACCCCCATGGCCCGACCCTGGACCTCTCTTTTTTTTCTCCCTCTTTATTCTCCTCTTCTTCCTTCCCTATATATCCCTCCCCTCAAAAAAAAAATCCCCATCCCCAGAGAGTGTCCAGTGCCTTATACCTCCAGCCCTCTCCCAAAAAACCTCCAAACCCACATTTGCATAAACATTTGGACGGAGCCAGGGGCAGATAAATGGTGGGAGCCGAAGTGACGTGAGCGCCGCCCGGAGGAAGAATTCCACAACAAAAAATATGGCGACACGCACGCGCAGACCGGATTCCCGACTGCCTGGCGTGGCCGCGTGCTTCTCATTCCGAAGCTCGGTTTACTTTTCGGTTTTACTAACCATTTACCTCGTTCCTGGTCGTGTCCTACCAGTGTTCGGAGGGGTTGTACAGGCTACTGCCTTCTTCCCCAAATTGCACCTCGGAAGGACCCGTGCTTTCAAGGTGTCTTTTTCAGCATTATGTGTGCATTTAGTAGGTAAATGTGTTTAAAAAATTAATGTACTAGCTACTGTTAGGTTTAGTAAATGTGAAAATGTGTTATGGCGTCCTCCTTGCATAAATGGGGCACCTATTAAAATAGGTGACCCCCAGCCCCATAACAGACAGTTTCTATGCACTTTCTGTCAGCAAATTTGAAGCTTACCTGTTGCCGTGATGGAATTTTCGTATTCACACAAAACTGCTTTGTTGTTGCATCCATCACATCTGAAACAAAGCCATAATTTTTGTTAGTTACACACTTTGTAGCCAAATGCAGCGGTTTCCCACGCTGTTTTCTAACCAGAAAAAAAAAGCATTACAAGTTCAGTGTCATGACTCCCAGCAATATAACTCACCTCAAGTCCCCTTACCCTTTGTAGAAATGTAATTTATTTAGTTACTGGCACGGGTACAGTCCTTGAATTATAGCCATAACAATACATCTTGGTATTCATGCAACTTTCATATACAAAATGCAACGTTACTTTTTTTTTACTTTCTTATTTATAGCAATAAAATTGCTTCAGGTGACCCGTCAAGATGCAAGTGGATTGACCTTGCCTGGCTGTACAAGGCAATTCAGGAAACATAATCTGCATTGCGAAAGGGCATTATTTGCCAGCAGAGCAGCCAATGACCTGTGTGTACGGCAGCACTCAAGAAATCTGAATAACGGCAATAAAGAAATGTGACAAACAAGCGCTAGATGACATGTCGCGAACCCTCTCCGCCAGTTTACATAAATATATCTTTTCGCACTTGGTCCACTTGTAATTCCGAGTAGGCGAAATGGTCAAACAAATAAATTCCTGGCACAAATCCCATCATTGCGACTAGACAGCTTTTTTTTCACCACACGGTCATATTATAAATTACAACGAGCCCAGGCGACGAGTGCTATTAGGGCCGTCATTATTCATAATTTGCCATTTTTTACGTACTTTATTACATGTAGATTGTAGTTAGTTTTTTCAAACCCACCCTATATAACGGTCAGACAATAACTTACGAACTGATATATTTGCCGCCCCCTTTTTACGGCCTTTCATCTAAAAAGGCAATTACGACAATGCGGACAGTAATTAAACGAACACGCACTCGACATCGCGACTTGTCCGCATGGTTTTCATGTCTATAAAGTGACGGTAAGTTACGACGTCAATGTCCGAGCGCCCGAGATGTCCTCGGTGAATAGGACACCCGACCGATATGTCCGTCGCACCAACCCCAAAATCGCCATTAACGTGACAATCAACAACCTGCCCTTTTGTTCACTCCGTGCTAAATTACACCGCTGTTGACAAGGACCCAGCAAAACCAGTAACTCCAAGCCTTGAAAATATATGGATGCAACAATGTCCCCATCATCATCATCATCATGGAGGGAAATGACACTCTTCCGGATATACTTCTTCCTATAAGTCACGAGGGTAATTTTAATCGCTTGGTGTTGTCAAGCATTGGGTTTTGGTGGGTCGAGAGGGCAATCAGTGCCCCCAGGGGCGAGGTCACGATTTGCCTCCATCCTTGACAATGCTGTTCGTTACCGGGCAATCTGCCGCTTCTTATATCCCTCGAAGCACCATGTCAACCCCTGGATGGTGTTTTTCCAGTGATGGACCACCGATTATTTGGGGGGGGGGGGGCGNATGTCGTCGTGGTAACCAGAACAAGGCCGATTCATCAACGATGGTCGCGTTCGATGGACCGTCAAAGTGGATTCATAAGTATCAAAAATCTGACTCATAATATAGTATTACCATATAGGCTAATGGAACACAGGACGTACCATTGTTAACATGAAGCTTTCAATGTAGTGTAAAATTATTGTTAATAATAATTATTTGGCCTACTCGATTTTTGAAAGGGAGCTTCTACAGCTCGCTTGTGGCAAAAGGTGGCCAAAAAATACACATCAAAAATATCGGAATCGATATATTGGCTGTCACTCGTGCAAATCTACACCAATTTATTACAGAGAGATTAAGCATCATCGTCGCAATGCGTCATGATCAATACCAGTTTTTTTCAGTCTCAACCAACATTTCGATCCATCCTATTGCACTACACTCTTCCATTGTTGTAACCAGTCATCCCAATTAGCCAGCCATGTATAAGCCCCCTCCATAAATATTTTAAAATTTACAGTGGCATGCACATTGGCGCATGTTTGGCCGGACGCCACCCATCCCCCTGCTGCTACTGGATACGCCCATGCCATCAGAGCCAATCAAATCACCGCAGAAAATCCCAGCAATGCCGCGACTGATACGCATATTGCGTAACAATTACACGCATCGTGCAGGCATTATTTAAAATAATAATGTTCCACCTTCCGGCCTGTCATTCTCCCGCACTATAGACGTTTTCCGTGCCCAAGTCATTCGGCGGGGCTTATATTGCATGACCTCGGTATGTCAAGCCACATACCAAATGACAAACAGTACTGTGTGCCGCAATTATAAATACGCGGGAGAAAGACCATGTGCGCCATCAACGGAAGGTGTCGTCAGGCAGGTGTCCTGGATTTTCATGCCTATTGTCTCTCCATGTCGCTCAGGGCTCCGTGTCACACTTGATGTCTCTGCGACTCTCCATCGAATTGCCGATACTTCCTGTGATACTCGCTAGCCGCAGTACCTATAACCACACTCTTTGGAATGTGAAAGGGGCAATGTGAATAATAATAATAATAATAATAATAATAATAATAATAATAATAATAATAATAATAGTAGTAGTAGTAGTAGTAGTAGTAGTAGTAGTAAAAATAAAACAACAACATACATGGCTCAAAATTGTCATTACCTTGCGTCTCCTTCTCATTGTTGACTATATACTTCTTATATGCTGGAAACTGTGATGAGTGTCGTATATGGACTTAATTGGTTCGAAAAGACATTTTGGTTCACCTTGTAGATATCGCTTTGCAATTGAGAGTTCAGGTGAAACACAACGGCCGGAAATGCCTCATTTCCCAGCTGCTTTACGGCGTTTTTTCTTTCTTTCTTTCTTCTTGTTTTTTCCACGACTTGGTCTCAGCGTGTAGTCCAGCATACGCACAATGCTTGATTTCCCAGCATGGTAGGCAATAATACGGGGCTATAAACTTGTTGCTGAGGGTTATACGTACTTCACATTTTATTTTGTTTGTGCCCGCCGCGACGTGTTCCAGCCGTGTTTTGCCACTTTCACGCTCTCAGCTGCTAATTTGTTATGAGGATCGGATTTGCACACTTTTGATGTCGGGTTTGCACGGAAATTACCCCCAAAGTAATACTACGCCTTTTTTTTCAAACTATTGTCCAAATCTCGTCAGGTTGTTGTCAACATATTTTCCAAGTCTCGTTAGAAAGCCTGTCGGTGTTATAAGCGGGCAGGAACATTTCCTTGAGCTCACCTGAGCCAAGGCGCTGGAGCCACCTATTGCCAGCTCTCGAAAGCAACAATCTTCGGATCAGCGTTTTTCAGTGTTTTTGATGCTTAGAAGTGAGTGGCACCTCATCAAAAAATGTCGTTTGTCAAAATAGGGTACGACAGGCGAGGGACGGTTGGGTCAAGGTTGATGGACGTAACCGACTTGATGAGAAGGGCACAGGTTACGCGGCTAACAAAAGGCGCTCTTTCCACCATGTTTGGACCAGGTTTGTAAATCTGGAACAAAATGACAGGTCCCTTCCATCCCCATGTTAATTAATCTTACTTCACCATGAGACACACTTCTGCAAAGTCATCCGGTATGGGAGAGACGACTTCAGAAGAGAGAGAGAAAAAAGGATCCTTTTCTTCATCTCCGTGAAGGTGATAAACACCATCAGGAGCTCTACGTGTCACTTATTTCGGCTTACAAATAAGGGGGAGTCGGCCATGTTTACAACCGAAAATCTAGAATAATGTGTCGGACTCCGGTCTTCGCTATTAAATACGCCGCCCGTCGAGAGAGCCCGGACCTCCCGGGTCGGAGGTCATTGTGACGTCTGTGGCACCTGCGACTGGGGATACTTGGTCATGGATGTAGGGAGCTTTTGACCACATGCAGCGCAATCACCGCCAGTAAGTGATCCATACGCTAAACGACAGATGTCACTCTGAAACAAGCACGTGTCAGGGGTAACGCAAACTTTATATTTTAAAAAGTCTGCAAGCAGTTATAATTTCCACATAGGACAAAAGCGGTGGTCAGACGTGCAGGTGATGGTGACAACTTGGTGACGAGCTGACCCCTTGAAGGGTGTGGGAAACAATAGTCAGCATATACCCCCAATCAACCGGCGACAATTTACCGGCGAGTTTAGCGAGCGTCCCGAACTAATCTTGCTGCAATTAGTTGTTCCAATGGGAGAGGCGTTCAATCAGGAGGGGCCAAGGAGGCAGAAAATTTAATTCCAGGTTCTTGTGTGTGCTGGGCTTACACATCAGCTGAATGGAGGTGCGGAGAGGCGGAAAAGTTTTGTTCCAAAAAATGAAACGTATAGTGTTGCAAAGTCTCCTGCTGAGCAGACGTGTTGTTCACTCAATTGCCAATATGGAGGAAACACACCGCACTCGTTTCGCCAGAAAGGATGGCCTGCTTTACACTTTATAGCTTTTTAAAGTGGACTTGTAGCTACCCCCTGACGCGGAAAGTGCGGATTTTTATTGGCTGTAATGTTATTTGCACTCTTTTTGGCAACATGTAATATGGCGCAAGTCCTGCTCGCTTGTCCTTATATACGTTCTGGCGTTTTCTGAGTGGTTGGTAGCTTTTTCTCTTGAAATGGCACCCACTATATACTTTAGGATGAAAATATGTCAATATTTTTACTCAAAAAATTATTTCTTAAAGTTGACATAAAATTTGTATTGTTGTTTTATCGATACTGAAGAAGCAAATTCATATTATGATTTTCATTTTGAGTGGCGTTCGTTTAGGGTGCAAGAACCTCCTATAATTGGCTAATTTGCCGGTATCCACATAAACATGAGTCCGAATAAAATGAAAAGGCGTCAATTAGCGTCAATGAAAATATTTTTTGCCACCTGTACCACGCTGGTCCTACATGCTGCTTTGTAGGAATAATGACCATGGTTGAAAATAATGACTATAATTCTCTCGCCGGACACTAATTGCAAACAGGCAGACTAGCTGAAAATAAGGCTACCACGACTTTTCCGCCCCGGCTCTTCTTTCCAAAGGAGATGAACAAAAAAAATAATCTCAAGCGTTATGGCAGGTACGCATGTTTTTGTCACACTCCAGAAAGTGTCGGTTCCATCTCAGGCTTCCGGGAGGAATACAAATGGCAGAAAGAAGGCGGGGGATATCCTTTCTAATTTTCCGGGGCGGAAAATTCCTCGTTATATAGCAAGCCTGCATGCAATTCATTAGCCAAGGCAACACCGGGAGGAATAACACTCCACACTCCGTATACAAGATGGCGTGCTATTCCGCCATCGTCTTTCTCAAAAAACGTGAGCTAAATCTTCAAGAAGCAGTTTGGGTGTGGGATCAAATTTAGAGGACCAGCTCTGTAAGGGATGGTTCCAGATTGTATCTATGTTTTTTTATATATAAAAAATTCCAGGATGATCCACTGCATTTATTCTCTTGTACCTGGTAATAGGTGTGTAATATGTCAGTGTCAAATTTAATTTCGCAGTCTATACAACGTGACAGTTAGTTGGTCTTTACAGGCCGGATGTTCTTTCTTCAGTTTATTTTTCTCTACCCTGATGATTGATTTTTGTATGATTATCACATTTGGAGTTGGTGGGACCAAAAAAAACTTGCATGTTTGGGCCATAACGAGATTAAAAGTCACCCCCCTTCTTTTTTAAAAAAAGATATAATCAACTAATCTATTCGGGGGCATCCTGATTTCTTTCCCAACTTTCCCACGTATAATCTAGGGTTTGAAAAAAGCACATTGTCAGGTGAGGAACTCCTTTCATCTGGACCTTTTTCTGCCATATTGCTTTTTTCTCCCCCCACCCTTCTCTCCCCAAACTTGCAGCTCAGGGAGTAGAGAGAGCCCTATAGTGCTGCGGTGCTGCCCCCTTCTCTGACCCCGTCTCCTACTGCCTTTGTATCTGTCAGGCAATTTAATAGTTCCCAGTGGGGAGTCGCCTGCCTTTCCTGATTGGACAAGATTATTGACCAGTTTTAGACGACATGGGCCCCCAAGTCCCAGTCTCGCCACCTGTAACGCAATTATAATCGGCCCACGGTAGTGCATTCGTTCGTTTATACGCAGGTATAGACCCATAAATGACAGACAGCATCAACCACATGCACTTTGTAAGGTGTACGGTAGAAAATGCTTCGAACTGAATTGATATCATTTTTATCAAACAGCCAGCTTGCAATGCATCTGCTGTTTATATACTGACAGGCTCATTTTAAAATAGGTTTTCATTTTATAGGTTCTAGTATTCTAGCAGGGTCGTCAGTAAAAAAACTATCCCTATATCAGTACCGTAACAAATGTGCCTTCAAACACGGTTCTGGTTTTCCTTGAACAAATTTTTTAACACATGATAATTATATGGGACCGTATAATGCGCAGTGAAACAAAAAGCTGCGTTTTCCTTTGGCTACTGTCGTCATTTCCACAATAACACGTCAAATTATAGATTATGGACAGCATTTTATGTACGACGGACACAACGTGTGTGCAATAGTTTAGGTCCCGCTGTTCAAACGGCACGTCCGGCTCATGAAACTGCCAAAGACTTCACATGCGTGAATGATGCAATGGCCTTTTAATAATAATTTATATGCGGGGGCGTGGCTCTCTCCACACACACACACACACACACACACACACACACACAGATCAGTAATCAATGGAAGCCTAGTGTGCGCCTCATTTCCCACGCAGGGGGACCCGAGGTGAGTCCTCAAATAAAAGTTTTGTCCTTAGGTGCAAAACTTGTCCCGGATTTTCGATGAGACGCAATTATCGAGAGGCAAGGTCTTGCTCCGGAGTTTCCCGGGTGCGAAATTAGAATCATCTGAGTAATTTGGGTCCTCGGCACCTCAATCCCGCCTCCCCCCCGGTAAGGGGTTCTGTGTCTCACGGTGTTCCCGTGTTGTTCTTGGGATCCTCTTCGTTTCTGAGACAATGACTCCCTCCAGGTGGCCCTTTTAGCCGTCAGGAGGCAGACAAAAGAGTAGCGGGACGCCCATTAATAAAGCTCTTCGGGAGGAAAGTGAGGGAAGAAACTTTCGACTCCTCCCTCCCTTTTGATTCGCCTCCCCTAACTATCAATACGATTATATTAGAAGCTCTCACGCCTACTCTGCTGTATATATCCACCAGACGACAGGGAAACCTGCTGGTATAAGCCCGGATAAACCGAATTCCAGCTGCCTTGGCAACAGTCAATATATTCAGCACCCTGCATATATTTTTGATGTTATTCACTCTCTCAAACAGTCAACGAATGATTTTGTATAAAGTTAAAAAAATTCCTTCCGGATGCAGTTCCAGCCAAATGTATATAATAGCGACGGATCTATCCATTCAATGAATATTTATGCCAGTCCCGTACTGTACCCCTTTGCTAATTAAGATCCCAGACATGCTACGAGCCAAGAAAAAGACGCCCAACTGACGTGAAAGCCCCTTATTGGTAACAAGTCTGAATGGTATGTTATCTGCGATTAATCAGTTTGTCGACTGTCAGATGAGAACCGAGTCTGCATACATCAATGGGTGAGTACGCTTTGACAATCCCTGCAGGGGGTTTTGGCAGCCAGCATGCCCTATAGCTCTCTTATGGTGCATGTGACGAGCGCCATCACGGATGGAAACCTGGGCTGCTGTTGGCGCCCTGGCCCCTGCGATGGCCCCACCCTTTGCACCCAGTCCCTGCTGCTGCTGCCAGCCCTGATGTATAGCTGCCCCGAGATTCAATTACGGGTCGTGAAAGAGGCCCATCCATCTCCCCTCTGGAGATGAATGCTCCACCTTTGCTTTTTCTTGCTTCCCAATCGTGCCACCAAGGAACCAACCCCTCAGTCAACCCCTCTGCTGCATTCCTTTACCTGCTGCTGCACCGTTTTTATCTCTCAGGACTGCTTATGGATGCCCATCTTTTTTCATCACTCAACGTTGGAGGAACAGACAGGGCCTACTGATTCTGCAGAAAAATGGTCACCTTCTTCCACTTGAGGACGCCAAGTGTTCCAGCAGACCTGAAATGCAATTTGAACATAATTCAACTTGTACAATAATATTTTATAATTATAAGTCACATCATGACACTATAGGATTCCAGAAAAATGTATGTATAATTCGGATAACATGAGCCCTTCCTATCCTGCTCCTTATGCAACCTATGTATCCTGAAAGTCCGGCGGACTCTGTGAGAAGGGAACTTCTCTAGCAATATCCCTTTCACACCACCTGCACCGTAATAAAGTGGCAATGAGTACTCATATCCTGTAAGCCTATATGGCCCCCGCCCGATATATATAAAGAAGAAGAAAAAAACCTCTGCCTTCATTTTCTGCTTGCCAATCTGAATGAACATCTCGTTATACAGAGTTGGCCAAGTTTCGCCACGACGAGAGCTCTTTATGGAAGAAGCCAAGCCCGAGCACCGTTAATGGACGGCGTAAAGCGCTCTTTAAGTGCGCCCCCTCGCTGATTTCATAAACATGCACCTGTGGGTATGGCCTCCCCCGAGACGGTTTTTCTTCCTGGGATCTCTTCAGGTGGGGGTTGGTTGGTTGGATGGGGCTGGTTTGGGGATGGGGGGGTTGCCTGTCGACCTCCTACAAAGTCCAGTCATTGGCCTGCATTGTGACTCTTAATGAGGTTTCACACCTTTGAGAGCTGGAATCTGCGGAGCAGGTCGTCCCAATTTGAGCTGAGTGACCTTTGCCAGGACCTAATTGCGTTCCATCCATGCGAGACCCTGATGGTGAGGACTTGGGATGGTTGTCCTTGGTTTTTCCTTCTTGCTGATCCCTCCTTCTACCATCAACCTCCCTCGGCAGAAAACGCCTGTACCGTATTTAATAGGGGGGAGCTGTCGGCAGGCCCGGACAGTGACAGAGTAGGGCAAAAGGCATGCACAATCCCAGGGATATCTCTCATTCTCGGCTGGAATGCGATTACAGTTCAATGGAGATTACACCTGACGAATGCAGATGCCCACCGTCCCAAAAATGCGCTCTGTCACTGTTGCTTCCTCTATCAGTTTCAGAAGTTGGGCAATATTGGACGAATCATGCTTTCTGCGTATATTATTTTATATAACTTAAACAAAAATTGACAATGAAATATTACACATCTCAGTTTTTGGTGAGTTATATCAAGTGCATCGGCGTAACAAAATCAACTTTGCGCAGACGGCAGTATTATGTCCTGTTGCATTCCTCCGATTATTCTGGTGATTCTTCACTCGCAGGCAACTTCAGACATTTTCACGCTTACCTCAGTCATTTTTCACTTTCAGAGGTAAGCGCCTGAATGTGATATATCGACTTGGTTACATTCAGCAACTTTCACAGGAAACATTTTGTTTCCAACCTTGGAAAGTTTCGACACCGGCTGAATCATGGAGTACTGCAATTTCCTAACAATCATTTATCACAATAAGTGTTACTATCTGCAGCCTTTAACGTCACGTGCAACACCTGGGTGGGTGTGTTAGCTTCATCTGGTTAAAGTACAAAACGTATATGTATTGGAGCATTCCTCTGGGGAACGAGAGAAAGAACGTGATGAATGCTGCGCCTGAGGTGGGATTAATCCGGTGGACAACAAAAGACGTTCATCCTTTGACGCCCGGTGATCTCTTTCCTTGCTTCCATCTGCTGCGCATGTATAATAAATGGCTACCGAGCACCGTGTCATCCGCCTACATTAACCAAATGGGGAATTCGGGTAGCGCAATGAAGCAGCTCATTAGAATCGTCAAAAATGAGCTCTCGCCACCCTCTGACAGCTAATATTTCACGAGCCGAAATGAACTGCTGCATCACCGTGGCGCAGATCGAACTAAAACGCGCCATTAATTAGCTGCGAAAAAATTTCTACTGCTTCTACTGCTGTTGCTGACATCACTCGACACTGTTGCAGCAGCCCCCACCATTGTCGTAAAGCACACATGCGACCTGCTGAAGTAGGCCGACAAATTACCCCGCGATTCTCCCCTCCTCTCACGGTGGCCATTAACGTCAGTGAGCACGTGATTCGCGTTTCCGAGAGAGGTGTTGGGCCTTTCCCGTATACCGTCAGTTCCCTTCGCATTTTTAGCTATTTATGGAGTTATGCTACCCATTGCTTGTATGAAGGGAAATAACTGCGGCAACGCACCGCATGGGTGCCGCCATGTTTGGCTCGGATCAAGCTTCCGCAGGTATTTTGGGATTTCTCGTCTTGGAACGAGTAATTATTGTAGAGCGTCTGATCAGTATGTCGGAAGTTCTCAAGGGTCATGGTTGGTAAATGTCAATATGTGCTGTATATCATATTAGGCACACAAGCTATAGACACAACATGATGTTTTTCGGTGCCGAACCAAGCGTTTCGCTCCGACTGATCTGCTCAAACAAGAGAGTGACTAACATCGGTTGCATGACAAATTTCCCAGATCCGTTGGGTAGTTGATCAGTGATAGGTGAATGAATATGCCCCATATCCCACTGCGATAATGCGTCATCCATCACGCTAAAGGAATGGTTTCGTGATGGCTAGCCTACTTCCAACATGACGCGTATGAATCCAGCTAATAGGCAACAAATCAAAATGAATGATCGCCTTAATCTATCCCTCTCTTTTCTTATTCGGAATTTATTCTCGTAGTTCCTGGCAACAGACAGGAGGAAGCTTCGCCATAATTGGAGCCCAGAAATCCATAAATACCCTCGCTAACTACACTCCGCTATAGTACACTGTCCTGTTTTTCCGCGCAATTTATGGCGCCTCTCCCCAAAATCTATGATTCTGCATAAAACACACACTATGTAGGCTGCAGCTATGGCCGTGTTTGTCGCATAAATCACGGTTATGGGACCCGGGATATAATCACCCGTGTAAAGCTGAATGAAAATTGAATCCATGTTGGGAAAACTCATTTACATACGAAAAAGTGCACGCACGCACATCGTCCTTGTCTTCCCCCATCGGGTTTTGAACACACAGCATAGTGCACAAAAATAACACCCCCGACTTATCCGCATGTCCGATTCATATCGTGTATATTCCCCCTTCGGAAATAATTGAATGCCGATATTCGATTCGTGGGGGGTACGTGGGTCGCGTTTGAGAGATGGTCGCGATTGTGTCGTGGTGTCGCCATGGCTCGCACTCTGATGTCACCTCCTTCGAGTCCCTCAGTTGCCATAACAACCCCCGCGGAGTTTTGGTCAGGCCGCGGCGCGTGCGTGTGTCTTCTTCTTCTTCTTCTTCTCCTCCTCCTCTTCCATGATGCCAAAACGCCTTCTTCTTCTTCTTCTTCGTCTTAACCCACCCACCCCCCCCGGTCTTTCGCCACATTCATCCTTGCTTTAGAGTCCTTTTTTTATGTGCAAGACGTGCCAGCTTCAGCGCCCGGTATGAATGGAATGTCTTTCACCATATGCAGGAATCTCTATAGGGACGCCTCAGCCTCCCCTCTGAAATGACTTGCCCAAAAAAGATCAATTTCTTTTTCACAAACTTGTTTCGCAGCTTGTCCTCCCGCTTTTTGTTCTCAAATTGTCCTGAGGCAAACTGAATTGATTGAAAATGTTTCTTTATTTAAATTTACTTATCTATTTATTAACTTGTGGAGAACATCTTTTGCAAACTGTGCCTGCCATTTTTGCTACCCGCATAATGCTGGATGGTTATGACCCAAATATGCGTGGAATGTCCAGAATCTGGGGTAGTATAAAAAATCAAAGGAAATCCTAAAAATAAAAAATGCGGTTGGTGTAGCTGGTTGACACAGAGCTTGGAAGAGTGGCGTGGCAGCCTCGCGTCCTCCCAGCGGGCAGCCCAAACGGCATCCCCGGAACGCGGCGTCGATCCCGACCTCACTGGATTACCTGGATAAAACCCCCAGCGCTGGATAGGATATTGCCCAGGAAGGGAGTTCGACTGAAAAAGAAAGAGAGAGGAAAAAAAAACACATACAAAGAGTATAGAGAGCGCAACGTGCGTGCTATTGAGGTGCGTGACTCCATTTGTCCCAGAAACGTGAGTGGACTTTGGATATCGCATTTTCATTGTGCTAATTGCGGCACTACAGCCAGCCACTTGCTCGTTGTTTGAGTCCATGTTTCTCGCAGGTTGCTGACTTGAGCTCGTAATATTTATGGGAGCACTGCCGTGTGGTCTGAAAAAAAACGAGGTACATGCAATGTAAGGTCTAGATTTTCTCAACTACAATATAGTACTGCTCATTGTAGAACAATCAGGTGAATTTTTCGGTTGAAATATCTTACGTTTAGTGGATGATTTTTCCCATGCTGAAGAGATGCAGGTATTTTTCAATGAAAACATATCTCGGCGTTAACAAATGGTGGTCATGACATAGTCTCCAGGAGAGACGGGACCACCAGGCAGCCACCAAGAATCCGCATCTCCTGAAGGTCTTGATCCAGTCTCACGCAACTTCTGTCCTTGGATCCGACTTTAGAACCGCGAACCAGTCCTGGCAAAAACATGGCAAGGCCAAGGCCGCCATTCATATTATACAGTCTGAGCAGCACCGGATCTTAGTATATATAGGGGTGCAGCATTAAGGAGGGGGACCCCAGCACATGCTTTGTTCCGGTGAGTCTCTCCAATGGCGGCTAGGCCCTGGTGGCAGCCATTATGAGTATCGCCGGGGAGCCTCCATGGGTTGCGGCAGGCATTGGCGAGCGCCAACTGCCCCCGCTGGGCTCCCCGGCCGCCGAATAAACTCTAATACCACTCGTTTCGGTCTCCCCCACGACACCACCTCCCCAGCTTTCTCTCGCCCGCCTTGGCATTAGCACCCTGGGTACTTTAATACGCCGGTTTTTATACGGCTTTGATTAAGGCTTGCCGCTGTGTACTCGGGAGCAGTGGCACGGCAGCCGCGACCGAGGGTGGACCAGCAGACCACGGGATGCTCATCCAGGTATGTTCTGTTGGCATCTTGCTTTCCCCCTTGTAATTACACAACCCGGCCTCCAGTCTGGCAGCCATCACCCAGAAGTCCGAGGCTCTAATCGATGCCCCTTGGGGCCATCTTTCCTCTCGCGGGTAAAAGGTCAGGCAGAAGTTAGAGAGAAGCGATCGTGTAACTGTGGCGGGGCAGCTGGCCCTAATTGGGTAATTACGGGTGAGAAGCTGAGGGGCGGGTCCGGGGCGGCAAAAAGGAGGGCCTTGTGGATCGATCTCTTGAGTTATGGCCGCCATTTCTCGTGGCCCACCTCTGTATAAGTTACGGTGTGCTGTGGACTACCAAGGGGTCTTCATTTATTATATGAAAAGCGGGAGAGGCTCGAGCTTCCAGGAAATCGGCGCATTACAACGTTTTACTGAATATATTACGTGTATGTATCCGGTGAATAAGAAATTGGTGCGCTAACTTTCAACAAAGGTCCAGCCTGAAAGCATCTGGCAAAGCACTAAAACCCATGGCTCACACAATAAAGTTCGAAAATTCTGGCAGCCCCCACATACACCACACATTGTGTAAAGTCAACTCTCCAGCGTAAAACATTAGCCCCGCAGTTCCCGGGAAAATATACTGCCCCATATATCCCGCTCAATTACCGAGACACGCCCATAGTTAACTTTCACATTTTTTGCAAATTATGTGATCAAGCTAACCGGGGCGACAAGTATACAAGACAAATGGTTGCGTTTTGGTATCAGAATCCAGATCGAGAGAAAGGCAGGAAATGAAACGTCGAGAACCGGCCCCAGGTCACACGTTGCGTGTCATCGTCGTGTCACTCGTATATACAGTGTCGAGAAACCGAAACACACCTAACACCCTATTTTTCGATGTGCCATAAATCACTGGAAGGAAGAGGGGAACCCTGTGGGAACAGAGATGTCAACGTTACATTATATTTCTGTACACGGACGCACCCCTCTACACACACATCTCACCGATGGGGAGAATATTATTTTTCCTCCTGAAAGTGCAATCTAGAAAGTTGACGAATGCGGGGATGTACTTAATTTGACACCCCAGACACGCAGGGCCCGGGGTTCATGATTCCCTGCTATTTGCATGACCACCAGGCATATCAGGATTTGGCACGATCTCATTAGGGATTGCATTCCCCGACGCATAAGGCTAATTACTTGGTTCACGCAATCCCACTCATATGCCTACGTGAGGCCCAATTGAAAAATTACCGTTTCCTTCCCTCTTTGCTGTCGCCTCGGTGACGTCATTATAAGGAGGGGGGGGGGGGGATATATTAATAGAATAGGCCTGTATCATGCACCTTTTGTATATACAGTACAGGATGTTTCTCTGCCCAAGTTGACTATATCCGAAGAGTATAGGGACTGGGAAGAACTGATGGGCTATTCGCTCCTGGCGATGTAAACAAGAGTACAGGAACCCAACTTTGGGCCGAACCAGAAGTGCCAATGCACCAACGCTTCCCCATCCGCCCTCTTCGAATCTTCAACTTGGGCAGAGAAACGTCATATATAATATGTTGACAGCATATTAATTTATGCGACGTGTAACTTCCATGTCAGATGAATAATTTGTTCCATTTAAACTTCCTTGGAAAGTCACACCAAAATTTATTGGCCATGAGTTGCTGTTACCCAGGTTCACGGATATCAGGCAGTCCAGTTGTTTATACGATATGTGACTTGCACATACCTGTCACAAATATTCACTAATGCGAGTAGCTGACAACGAAGATTTATATTTTACTAAATTCAGAATAATAGAAAATACGGCTTAATATCTGTACATCCAGTAAAACTTAATGGAATTCTGGCATTTATTTAAAGAGCTTTTGACGGAAATGTCACCGCCATCTCAAGCGAAACTTATTCGCAAGTCAAAGGAGCCGCAATCCCGATCTCTGCCACAGTATATTATACGCTGACTCATGATTTTCTAAGGTTAGACTTGTTTTTATTTTCGTAAAAAAATGCCTCCTAATAAATTTACACAATGCACGTACACCTTCAATGTTTTGGTATTGCACCAACTCTGACATGAGGTCCAGGGTTGGATCCTCGGGTCAGGCAAAAGTTGTGGGGCGGAAAAGCTTCGCAAATTTTCTCCCTATATCCTGTTTTCTGCCATTATCGACACATCAGTGTGCCTTTCCTTATTGTCCTCTCCCAAAGCCACTGGCTTTGGCGTTAGTGACCTCAGTATATTCCTTTAACGACTCTACACGGTCAATTTTAACTTTGGCCTAAGGTCTAAGCACTCCACTTCAGATGGTGCTGCTACATGCCAACATGCGCACAGTAAAAAAAACCATTTCGCCCTATTGGAGCATTACACAAAGCATATTATGTACGTAACTCCACTGAATAATGTAACGGTGTGAAACAATAAGCAAAAAACAGTAATGGATCATTCCATGTCAGTTCGACCCTGTTTGGACCCTTTATGTGGCGGATTTGAATGATATTTGCAGATTATGATGACACCATGTGACTAAAGCATTGTACCAAATCATTTTGAATTTTTTTTTGACCGATTTTTTGGGGTGTGATCATTTTGAGCCTTTTCTCTGCAAGTACTTTTTCTTTCAATATACGAAACCAAACATTTAATCAATTATCAAGCTGACTGTTTAAAGTAGCATCAGTTTCGTTTATGAGGACTTCTGCTAATTTTGGCCCTATTATACCGACTGGAATGAAAGACCTCTCTCAGTTCAGTTGAAGTGCAAATAGTCGCGGACACTACATACTTGTCGAATCCCTTTCAAATGTGGGAAGGAGTCACATTAATACAGCATTTACGTAACTCTGCTGCAGTTGAAGATGAGATGTAAGTTATACTGAGGGACCTATTCAGAAGACAGCAAATGAGCAGCAGAAACATATTCACAGGCAAAATGTGGTTGACTTTCGCTGTTATAATTCTAGCTGAACGAGAAACGATGTTATTAACCCCCTTTAACAATATAAAGAAATAATATCTAGCAGAAGAGTGTAAATACACAATATTCTTCACATGGTTTATTACTACATTAATGTGATTAAGGATTGTGACTTTAGAACTCTTGCTGTTAGAATGTACGACAACAATGCATGTTATGCCAGGTATGCCATCAGTATAATGGCAATGGTGTCATACGAGGGATATTTTTATTAGTTCCGGTGAGCTGTAAAACAACAGTCCTGGAAAAATTTAATAACCTTACTTACGAAAGTTAGCTACATTCTTATGCCATTTTTCCACATAGTCACCATCCTGATTGAATCACTTGTTATAACAGGTGCCATCTTTTGTATCCTCCCTCATAGAAGGTTGCCGACTGGAGACTGAGCCAACCTATCGCACATTTTTTCAGCTCTTAATTGTTATTGAACTCTCTATTCACAACGCTTGTGATAGAGCAGATTTTCTATGACAATGTCATAAATAAAATAATTTCGGGGAAAATCATCAGGCACGTCAGAAATTGTGACCCGATGTGCTCTATACACCGCTGAATTTGTTGCCTTTTCAACAACATCGTCAGTCGCCAAAGACTTTCTCCCCTGACCTTCCTTATCATGGAAATCAATTCGTCTTTTTTTGAAAATTCCGACGCAGCATTGTCTCTCAGGCATTTTCCCCCATATACACATTACATGATCTCCTATTTCGGCTGCGTTGTGTCCTTTACCTTGAAGAAATCTAATATACTGTATAGTGTATATTATTACAGAACGAACCTCGCATTTGGTGGGAGCGTGATTGTATGACTAATTAGGGTTACAAAACACGTTGCCACGAAATGACAAGTGACTCAATCGGGAAGGTGACAATGTGGATAAGTATAGCAGAAGGACGACTCACACTCTTGTGAATATTAAAGTATTTAAAATATTACTCTTGCTTTTATTTCCCAGCTCATCGGAACTGAATGTTTTTAAACGATCCCTCGTACACTCTTCTAGCAGTTTAAAATAAGTTCTCCTGGCCAAAAGATGGTATGCTTAACTGCCCAAGAAGCAGAGCTTGCAATAACCCCTCCGATGCTAGGTATCTCCAACCTGACCACGAAGAAACAGTTTTTTGACATGTACAAAAATGTACTGTACATTTGAACTACAATACTATAGCTATGAGCTTGGAGACACCATGCCAGGGAATAGAAAGTTGTCCAAGTCACCTCCAGCCAGTCACCGCCAATAATTTGCGCATAACTGAAGCAAATATTCTCGATCCAAAATCAAAAGACCTTCATCAGTGTGCATTGCCCCCTCCCCCGATACATGACCAAGCATCAACCCTGCCCTCTCTGTTCAGGGCGTGTAAGATTGCCTGGGCGGAGCGTCCACTATCGATTACCCCCCTACCCGCGCGCCTGGGCTGTAGTGCTGCAGAAGGGGGTCCTGGTACCGCCAAGAACAATATTGACGTCGACGGTGCTGGTAGAGGAGGGAGTGAGAGAAGAGTGTATGTAGGGTGGATGGGGAGGGGAGGAAATAAGTGGTATTGCAAGCAGGAAGTTGGGTGGAAGGGGGGAGAGAGAGAGAGAAGGAGGGAGGTTCCCTTGTTTCTCTTTGCGTGCGACGGGGCCCTCCTTTTCCACTTGCCAAGTTCCATCTTCAGAAATGGCCTGCTCCTGACAAGTGACGAACGCCTACAGCCACGAAACGCCTCCCTCGAAATGACATGCCATGCTGTGCCTGGTTCCCGGGAGATGCCTTCACTCAACCTGCTGATGAGAAGAAACCCCCGCGACACTTCCTTTCATGCCTATCTATATATCCAGGGGTATATAGGGCCACAAGCCCTTGCACGTGTGCCGGGAATAAAAGTTACCGGGGATGTCCGGTAGCAGGCGCTGCAGTCATTTCAATATGGCGGACGTAAAGGGTGTCGGATTACACTGACATGTTGTTTTTAGAGATGAGGTCAGTGTATATGTCACACATGGAGCAGATAATGTTGTAGCACACCTCTGGCGTATGTTTGGACAAGGTTTAGTGCGAACCCTAACGTTATCCTCTTTAAAATAATGCCATTATTGAGCCCCCCTTGGCAGTCCATTGGAATAATTTCGCTAATACTGATTTTGATAGCACGTGTTATCGTTGAATGAACGCAAGGGTGGACAACTACGCTACAGCATAGTGAGGGGGGGGNGGGGCAACTACCAAAGACGTTGAAATATTCCGGAATATTCCCACATTTTGTCACTATAATGTCCAGTTGCACCACCTCCAGAATGAGCCAAAAAATTTGTCATTCATTGTTGACAACAATGAATTATTAATTTTCTGGCTCATTTCCAGCCGGAAGTTGTTTCCTGGAGGTGGTGCAACCGGACCTAAGGGATGAGAGCTCCGAACTGACAAGTGAGCCGTAAACCCAATCTGGCAGGATTGTGCTAATTATTATTAATAGTTGACAAAAACTAACCAGCAATTAATACCAAGAGCATCAGTTGTTTTGCTTGTGAGTTCGGTACTCCCGGCCAATCCCCATATGATTATTTTATGCTGAGATGTCCCTTTATCTTAGCAACTTCCTCTTAGAATTTAGTTATAGATTATGATTTTAACGGATTTTCAGATACAAATATTAAAACATCCTGATGCGATGTAAGTAATTTTAACATATAGTAAATGTTACCACGTATTTTATTTTAAACTGCACAATCATTGGGTGTAGAATAGTCACCGAGACAATGTCGCATGAGCTGGACAAGGTATATGATGAAGCCTTTCAGTGACGCTATAATGTGGGTCGCAAAGGCTTCTCAGATCATATGACGTCTCTATACAAAAACCAAAATTTCTCTAATGGTCCGGAATATAGAAAGACGTCTTTCTATGGCATATAAACACCATGCTGCATTTACAAATCGTCACGGTATCGCGAGTGTTATCATGAACGCTGAGAAAATATAGACTGTTATTAATACGTTCACGGGAAGTGTCACAAACTTTTTCCAGGTCTTGCACAACCGAGTGTTTTCTACGAGGGATTACACGAATTTTCGTGCCTGATGGCAGAAATGTCACGCATACGCTCTTAATATTTCAGTACATAATCCTGTAGGCTTAGTCTGGATGCTATGAATCAAGGAGTGCGTGTGAAGGCAGCGGAGGTGACGTGATTTCTGCCTGTTCATCTCATCAGTAAATGAAGACCGACAATCGCGGCGGCAACTAAAATAACGTTAATTTAGTGCCGGGGTTTGCCCGCGAAACACAACATTTGTTCTTGTGCGTGTCCCAAAGAATTATGGTGAGAACAATGACGGAGAAGTGTATAGGTGTGCTACAAACCTTGAGAAGCCGAGACGTCTGATACACGATGTTCCCCCAAAAAAACATGATAGAAATTACATGACAAAAACATCACGTCTAATGATGGGTTGCCTATGCAGTGGCCATGATGTACTTGTATAAATTGTGTCTGTGCCTGGAGTATTCTGTTGTTTGTTATATAATAGGGTCTACTATTTGTGTAGGTTAGATTTTTCAGCTTTATAGTGAACGTTAGCATAGTATTGGCACATGGAGCGGTTAAAATTAATTAAACTTAATCGATTCATTAAGATTAATTGAATGAATAATTACATTGCGTGTACTGAATCCATAATATACATATGTACTGTAGGCACCTCAGGAACACTAAAACCCCACCTATATACAAAACTAGTTAACCCTCATCAAACATGGTGAGAGTTTAAATTCTGCGCATGAACTTTTTTCATATAGCTATACAATAAAAAAGCTAGTTTGCACTCCGCCTGGATATTGTATAGGCAAGTTAAACCGCAGCTTTATCACGCAGCATCAGTGCTTTGAAATCAAGCTGCATGAATTTCTACAATTTATTTCTAGTCATAAATTGTGATTCTCTGCCCACCGTGTTGTAACAGATGAGTGGGTTCTTGTGAGTAGAAGCCTCAATAAAAGCAATCAGATAGCATCATATCATGTGCACCCAGTTTGCAGTCTGCTCGTACAAACATGTTAACTGCTATCTCAAAATGATACAGATCAGGCTTTAGAGAATCAAGGAAAAATAATAATCATACAATAGACGTCCGGCGTTGTTTTGCCCGCTGATTACACAGTCAATGCAGCTTCTTGCATCAAAGTCGATCTCCCATCAGATTGCCTTGAAACAATTACCATTGGACAGCCTGGCCCTTCTACTTCTCCTGATGGCAAAATGATCTCCAAGAAAGTTAATCCCAAAGCAACTCGGATCCTGACATCTGAAATGGCGTCGGCCATTTCCTGGAGGCTTAATATAATTTTATGACAGCTGCAAGAAGCGGTGGTGTGCATGGGTTTCTCTAGACAGAGCATCGCGACCCCTTCACCCAAACCCCCCTCAGCACACCTATACCTAGCTGAGGGGGGATTTTTCAACCGAACTCCGTAAATCCCGAGTGGTTTTTCCCAGACTCGCTTTCCATTTTTCTCCTCTTTTTTTTGTTATATTCTGCTCTCCTTCGTTCTTCTTCTTCTTCTTCTTCTCCTTCTCCTTCTTCCACCTCCCACTTTTTCTTTTGTTCCGCACGCCTCCGCCCCTGTTTTTCAGTGTCAGGTGGAACAGTGGCCACAAAGGGAGCTCCGTTCTGCTTGTATCCCACCTGGCAAACCTCATTCGGCTTGCCTTTCCATGGCACTGACAGCTCCTCATGGCCCCTGGAGCTGCCTCGATGGAAGATCTGGATGGGGGCCCCCATTGCCTTTCGAGGCTTCTTCGCTTTGCTTGCCGGCTTCTGATGCACCCAAACATCATACAGTCCAGGCCGTGAACTCACAAAACGCATATAACCCTTCGTCATAATTATACAAATAATAGCCTGTGATGTAACCAAAGTTTAATCAATCTTTGCCTCTGCATACAATAAGAGATGTAAGTTATTTTCACTCATTTTCTTCAGAATATCATATTCTGAAGACAATTAGTGAAAATAACTCGTGGATGACACTATTCACTTGTAACTTTAATAAACTGTACTTAAATTCAACCTAAAAATACAGTGTGAAGTTGGTGTGAAGCTGTGAAACTGAGCCAAAACTTAATATATTTGAGAAGACATTCAGGGAGACATTACATATGAGACTAAATGAGAGAATAGTGTAAATATTTTAGATGCGTATGATTGCTGAAGGATGAATTTCCTTGGTAATTATCAGCAGCTTACATTAGGTCATTTTTACACTCCTGGGTCACACTATAATAGTAACGGAAATTTTTAATAGCTCGGCCTCGCATTCCAACCATTATACGGAACTTTAATCAACAAGTTTTATACACTGGGCGTAAAAAAATACGTTAAGTATATAACTTGCTCCACCGGTGCTTATCATATTTTCTTCAGATTTTATTGTGTTGCTATGACGTCAAACTTGACATTTATTACCATGAAGCTGATCATGTTACTGTGGAATGACTGAGGATTTTTATCAGTGGCAGTTTGTTATTAATTTGATTTTGGCATTTAACTATACGCAATGTATTCTAAGGTCTGATTAATTAAGAATAATATGTGAGACTACAAAATGTTTTTTAACAACATTAGCATATTATTCTAAACAAAACATAAATATGTTACGATAAGGCTGAAAGTAAAAAGGCTATTGTATCAGTAAGAATGTTACAATCACGTACGGCCCACAATATAATATTTCTGCAGACGCAATAATAATTTTGTACAATCATCATAATTATACAGAATTGAGATATGTGATTCCAGCCTATAAACAAGTTGACTCATCGCCTATAGGCTGTAGTAGTTACCATATAGAGGACATACAGCGGTCAGAGAGGACCCACTTCAATGGAGACGAGACACTAGACTAGACACACGCAGGTTATAGCACCCTGATGGGCTTTGTCCGCTCAGTGACTCATCACCAACGTGCATGTAGTACTACTTTCCCCCTAAGCACAGCAGTAGTGTGCAAAGAGAGAGAGTATGCTCCACCTGGTAGTGGGCTATGGTACTACTTCCAAGTGGCAGTATTGCCCAAATTTGGCAATGGACCTCCTGCTAGTATATTATATTAGCATTTTAATTACTTAAAGCTTATATGATGAATCCGCGAGTCAATTATAATTATGAGACACAAAATTACCCGGTCACTATACAGTCGGCATCGTTTGCCATGAATAATTGCAGGGGTTAGGCAAAATAATAGGAACACCTGCAAAAAGCGGTTGAAACTTCGCGTCGGTTTTATTCGACAACTTGAGAAGTTACAAATATAACTTTTACCAGGTTTTGAAGCTCTGTCGATTTACATTTGTCGATATATGCAGATGATGACGTAAAAATCACGAAGGGGGGGAGAGACAGAAATTACGAACGACCTCCCCCACCGCATTTTTGACCGGAGTTTCAGGCAAATTGTCATTTGAAAACCAAAACAGTTACGGGAATGAACTTTACTGGGTTTTGAAGCTCTATCGATGTCACTTTGTGAGATATACAGATGGCCCAGAAATCACTCGAGGGAGCTGAGAAAAAATAGAAACGACACCCCCTCCCCCCTCCCGGCCACTGATTTAAAGAATAGAATGATTGTACAGTGCGTAGGTTGGAAAAAATAACGGATTTTTAGCCATCTGTGTACCACAAAGTGTCATCGATAGAGCTTCAAAACGCAGTACAAAGTTCATATCCGTACCTGTTTTGGTTTTCAAATGACATGCCTAGAACACTTTGGTCAAAAATGGGGGTGGATGAGAATGGGGTGGGGGTGTCGTTCGTCTTTTGTTTCTCCCCCCTCCCTTCGTGATTTTTGCGTCATCTGCATAACATGCCTTGACAAATTTACATCGACAGAGCTTCAAAACCTGGTAAAAGTCATCTTTGTAACTTTTCCAGTTTTCGAATAAAACAGACACGAAGTTTCAACCGCTTTTTGCAAGTATTCCCTATTATTTTGTCTAACCCCCCTGTATATCTGAACAGAAATGTGCAGGCTGTTTCATAATCCACAGGCCCCTTGTAAGTTTGTTGGGCTCATTATGAAACAATATGTGTATATTTATCGATCCCAGTGATCTTATCCTCTGTCATTTTACTTTGTGAAATCACACCAATTATTGTCCTCGTGAGAGAAAGATTTAACTCCTTGCTGGACAACGTATGAAACTCAGGAAACATTGGGAATCTGCAGAAGCCTACCAAAGTGTGACTTGGATGCAACAAACAATTCAGTAGAAATATTACAGATATTTTTGTGGTGATTCTGTATCTGTACTGTGTAGTTATAGAATTGTACACAGCATAAGCAGGAGCACATATATTCTGCCGGTACGCTCAATCCAATCTAAAGTTAACCAAATATCATACCTGCCATGGGAGCAGGGCGGTTCAAGGCTTCGTTCAAGGACTAAAACTTGCCATGGAATTGGCACTAATGACCGTGGAATGAACTCTTTTTTGTTGCTGTTTCTTTTTTGTTCCAAATGGATATGCTGGCCGGTGACATCACCCGGCAAATATGCCAACCAGAGTTTATTGGTTTTATAAAACTTAAGAATATAGGGTTCTAGACGATATTTTTTGAAAATCACAGCATGCTGGATATTGGGAATCATTGCAAGCACTCTCCTCATGGTATCTCGAGCACTAATTTTTCTCCTTCGAGCTCCAAGTAAATCCAAAGCTCTAATAAAGACATTTTGACGGCAGGTCTGGCAAGTAGGCTTCGTGAAAAGGCCGGATTTGCTGGAATTGCGTGGGATTACTTAGTGGGTGGCCAAATAAACACGGTGGCTGGATGGAGCCGGGAGAGTATAATGCGGCGGTGCCGGTGTGTATATACAGTATACCAGGGTTCTTTTTATGACTGGCGAGTATAAAACCCCCTTCATCCCGCCACCACCCGTAGCCTTATCCAGCATCTCCTCGTATATGCGCCGAGCTAAAACTCCGGACGCCTATTTTTCTTCCATCCTGCTCCCGGAGAGCTCGAATTTACTTCAGGATCTACCTAAGCAAGGACGGTGCGAGGCATTATTGGCCCCCCCGGTACGGCAGACAAGTTGTCCATAAGCGGTACACTTCTTCAGTGCGAAATTTTTGTTTGGTCCAGTCTGTGTCATATCGCACCAAAGTGCACAACATCCGGTGGTCCTTCTGTCGCTGATCAAGTTTGAAGCTATAGATGGCGAGAAATCCGGAGCCCGGAAAGGACCCGGCGGATATGTCTTCCGGAGAACTAGTGCTAGGGAAGTGTCGGTGGCCGAGGCCCCCATTTCCTGAATGGCCCTCTTTCTCTCTCTCTCGCCTTTAGCCTGGCCAGAAGTGGAGCACACACACACACACACACATGGAACATTGCTGGTGCCGCGAGGAGGAAATAAAGAGGGGAAAAGAGGGGAGAGGCGGGGGTGTGCTCTGGGGAGATCCTCCTGCAGCCCAGCGGGGGTCGCATTGACTCCTAGCCTGCTGACAAATCCAGGGGCCCGTCTCCATGGCAACTCGGGGGGCGCACACGGCCCCCCTCTCTCCCCCCCCCCCCACCATATATATGTACACACCCTCTCTTTTCAAGTCTCCAGCCTCCTTTTCCAATTCCAGATCCGGAAGTAAATTCCGCAGCCAGCATTGTGCTTCAGTTTCCGCGTCCCCCTTTGGTAATATACAGTCCAAATGCCAAATTCCAGACGGTTGAATCTATTGGAGGAGCTGCCAAGTGCGATTAACGGTTACTCTGGAGGACCGCCTTTCAGCGAGCTCCCTTTAAAATAATGGATTTGCATAATGAGATATCTCACCGCAATGGCCACATTGCAGCGCTGGTGGAGTACTTGCAAATTTCGCAAAGGCTGACAGGAGTTTAATAACTGTGCTGCAGTTGGCTTACGATACTGTGAGGTGAGGTTAATGACTCGGACTCGAGTGATCTAATTAATCCATTTAAAAATACTAGAGACAGTGGGGTTAAAAATGAACTATTTTGCGACCTTACTCACACATATAATCAACTCTACGTCTCAGTCATATTAATTACCGTATATGACGGCATATAAGACGCACCTCCCCCACCCCCAAATTGCTCAAAATATCGTCCTGCTACTTATATGTGAATATACAAGTAGCCTACAATAAAATATTTTTAGATAGACCATAAGTAAACGCATAACGCAATGAATACACCATAAGTAAATAATTCGTATATGATGTGCCATTTGCTCCACAAAGAGCATTTTCAGGGCAATAATAAATGTCACCATAAATTAACTTAGGGACACACAATCAGTCCAGCAATTTTTCCGACATGTCTGGGCTAAAGAAAAGCGTAGCAGTTCATGAAGGATCCGGTCTTTGAAGCAAAGGGCAACAGTGGATGCGGGTATGAGGAGGGTTATTCAAAGGGCCGGTCCCAAGCAGTCGGCCATTTTTCCAGGAATGAAAAGCCTTGGCTTGCCACTTCATTAATCATCCGGAGGTTGAAGAGGGTGTTGGGTTGGTGGGGGTTTCTCAGGGGGGGTAAACAACACCGGCGACGTGACCCAGCTCTATCGGCTTATATGAGTCTGCAAAAAGTGCCCCCAAAAATAACGGGCCCGATTTTTTTTTCTTCTTCTTTTTGGAGGTCCTTTCAGGGCTGATCCGACCCAAAAGTGGCAGGCGTAAAACATCGACGTTGTCCGTCAATCTGCCGCAAGAAATCGCACCGACAATGGCTCATTAGCCTATTAATATTCCGCCATCAATCAGGCGACAAGGGGCGTGCGCCTGGCGATTACCCGAGGAAAAACAGCGTCGCCAATAAATTGTTATGCATGAAAAATATTCTATGCAGAGGTCTTTTTCTGGATGCTTTCATTTACATGGGGGGGTTTGCCAGGCATGTCCTTAGGTTTCGTCTTAATTGCGAGTGAGGAATGGATGACGTAGCCAAATTGATCGATTGATCGCTTGTGAATGCGTCCTTCAGTCCACCTGTCACTTCATCATTTCCAGTGAATATGTTTTAAACAACGTTACACTTGGAAGCAACCCCATTAATCACGATTAAGAATCCAGAACGTCCATCAAAATTGTCGTGTGATCACTTTATACCGAACTGTACATGACCGGTCCCGGGTAATGAAATCGCTGCTTGATTTTATGCCCCCAGACTCACAATGACCTCATGAAAGCCAGTCTTGTTCGCAATGTTGCAAGCCACTTTGAATAGCACCATAAATCTAAATAAGCACCAGCTATTTAAGCCCGAATTAGTCTGTGATCAACAGGGCAGGACAATACGCTTTTTTTAAACAAATTTAAAAAAATGAAGACTATTTCCTTTCCTATATATCTTTCCATCAAGTGGCTCGTGTTTTGCCATCAGGCCGATGGAGTGGTGATAACGTCGCCAAAGAATGCCAAAGTGAAAACCCCCCGAAAGATGCGAGCGCACCCGCGATTTGCCCAGGGTGATATTTCATTTCTTCCCTCCAGGGGGTAAGTACGCTCGCTGCGCGGCAATGATGCCCATCTAACTTGCAGATGCCCCGCGTCACGTGGCGTGTGTGTCGCCCTCTTATAGGACACACTTACCTTAACATACATTACATATAAGATTGCACCTGGGCTATACATTCAATTTTATCATAATAATCATAATAATATGGTACATGTTAAATTAAGGTTCGGAATGGGTCAAAAGGGAACTTGGACTAAAAATCTTCCCACCCTGCTCCCATCTTTCGGTTAAAGGTTAACAAAATCCAACTACCTCGGGAGTTGGTATTTTGAGGCTGGAACCGCCCTTCCTCACGCAACGAATGATGGAACGGCATGTATAAGGGTGGGCAGGAGAAAACTTACAGAGGAGGAGGAGTACACGTTTTTTATATTTCAAAAAAAAAAACTTTTAAAAAAGTGGTGGGGGGGGGGGGGGGGGGGNGAAAAAAACTGGATTCTCCCCCCTTTTAGTGGAACCGATTCCCGCGGCGAGGATTAGCGGGAGGTTAATTTGGTGACCTTAATTCCGAGGCAAAATATTGACCCTAAAAACGGGTCTGCTGCGTTTAATTGCAAAAATCGGGGCGAGTGCACTAAAATCCGGCTATTTCCCGTATAATAACCAGAAGGCGGTCGATCTATATATAAAAAATAGATCGATCGTCCCTAGCAACCTCCCTCGATTTTTTTTCCTTTTTTTATTTAGGGGGGAGGGCTTCACACTTTTTTGACCATTACCACAAGAATGGTGATTATGGGTCTCTTTTTTTTATGTTGGTTCCTACCCCAGTATGTGTGTGCACCAGTGTGTTTTGATAGCCTGTGCAGAGGAGATGCTGAAAAGCGCAGGGCGAGAAGGAGGCGGGGACTTCCCTGCCGCTGATTGGTCGGTCCAAACAAACAAACAGTAACATTTTTTGGCGGCGCAGCGGGCGGTTTCTAGGGGGGAAGAGAGCCAATATGGCCGGCCACCAGAAACAGGCAGGGGGCGGCAGGGGGTTCGGGTAATGATGATGAGTGGATTTTAGGGGAGGGGATGGGAGGGTGCAGTGCTCGGTAACACACTTGGCGTTTGCAGTGCATTGGTGTGTGAAGCGGGCAGGTCGATACGGTTTGGCTTGTTTGTCTGTTCGATATCATGGAGGCGGTTTTTATTGGGAGGATTATTATTGGATTAAAATTCTGTTCAAACCGGTTCAAGTAATCTTCAAAATTTTTGCCTTAGATTGCATACCTGGAAAGCGAAGAAATGTAATACCAATATAGTACTGCACAAGAATGAATGATTTGAAGAGCTGAAATGCATTATAAAATAATTGCAGTATTCATTATGTAATAATGTGCCAAAAATGTCTCTATAGATGGGCTGTAACTGATGTAGCAAAAAAAATACATGATCATCAGGTATAGTGAATTACATGCATATACTTGGCGAACAGAAAGGAACATAACACAGTCTGACTATATATACACATGCAGGTTTCCCTATGCAACATATCAAGTAGGCATACGCAGTAAATGAACATTACTTTATAATTAATTTCATCATGAATGTAACGTGTATATCAGAGGATCATATGAGATATTTTATGGCATTTTCATACATACTTATGCAAGTGTACGCCGAGGTACTTTATCTGCACAAGCATATAGGCAGCATATAAACAACAAAGGAAACATGGTTCCCGGGTAGGTGACGGTTATGGAATACACGCTCGCTGCACACGGTGACTTATTATGGAGTCGGTGCTTTTATATACACGGCAACTTTAAAATTGAGGGAAACAGGGCTTCAAGCGTGCGCGACAATAAATTGCACTTCTCATCCTAGCATGAAATAATCTCTCACGCTATAAGGTATTCGCCAATTCTACATTATTGTTTAGTTTAGTTTATAGTTTATTTGTGTACCCAGCTAGGCAGATGCCCATACATGGGGGGCTCCCCCAGATCTTCATTTTACAAAAATATTCACTACAGCTTATCCTTGGGTCCCTTTATGTACGGCTTTAAAAAAATGCAAAGTTCATGGTAGCTGCAAAGGGGGGGGG
>JYFJ02001486.1:0-78548 GCA_000934665.2 Catajapyx aquilonaris
TTACAGCTAGTAATGTACTTTACATCAATAGTACAGTGCATGATGAGATAAATTATTGTGAAAGGAAGGAAGAGAAGTATATAAATGTAGCTTTTACAAATGGGTTGATTTTATATACCATATATAACTATGCTGGAATAAATAGTATAGGTTACCATCAGAGGCCCTATACTGTACCAAAATACGAGTTATCCACAAGGTACTAATAAATTACTATTGTAGTGTACTTCCAAATTGCGCATACTGGTATACACTATACTCACTGGGTGTCAGCGGTTTTATAATGCTGGCCATTTTCCTTGATGTCATCAACTTAGTTACCTTTTTTTTTGCCTACAGAGTATTACTTGACAGAATTGTGCAAAGTTAGCCTCTTTCGCGATAGTGATTAAGCATGAACACTCTCCTGTCCTATTCCATATGGCCTAGGGCTAGGCAACCACTGTATGTAGTATGTATGATGGGTCATCTGTCAGGCGAACTCCCTAGTCCCTACAAATAGGAGTCGTGTGTGTTGCGGAATGTGTTAGGGGCAGTCCAACGTGTCTGGTCGTCTACCTCATTACTTGTTGGTCCCTCGACATTTCATCCCATACATTTCTGGCATATTTCGGGACATTGGGTACACTGCCGACCGGAAGATGTAATATACTAGTATGGAACAACTTGTACATACACATATCCACAGTGCAGATGTAACATATAGTTAATTACTTAATGAGCACGTTTTCATTTAAATACGGTATCAAATAACTTGGTACAATTGCGAAATTACCATAGTTTATAATTATTAAAATGACCATTGACCAATGATTCTAACACTGCTGTCAGAGATCAACTTGCTTCCTATGTAGAGGCTACAACAATGCACTATGTATAAACAGTTATGTGTAATATTGAATAGGCCTTCCGGTACACTTTAACATGTTGACATGTGTGTAATATGGCTATTGATATTACAGTATTATTATTATTATTATTATTGTTTGACAATGTGGACTAGTTGGATGTCAACATACTTGAATGTTACACCTAATGTTGCAACCACTTCAAGAAGCATAGATTGAGCAATCCAAGCAAATTGGAACAATAATAATGACAACTACTTGCACTCTTGCAAGCATATTTTGTGCCAAGCATGCTTCAATGCATTATAAAACATGAGCAGCTGCGGAGATTCAAAAGGCAGCTTTGAGTTCATCATATGTGTTTGATGCCAAAGCCCAAAATGTCTGAATTCTGCAAGACGGAAATCCTTAGGCATCCTCTTAAGGACCTGGTGCAACATGAAAATCATATTATAGCACAATACTTACGTTTGTATGCGAACTAAGAGAGGATTCACAGGTAACTAAAAGCTATTGGTGATGCATCACCCACATCGTCATCTGCTCACACCACCACCACCCCTCCCTCACATCCCTTTCCTCCCTCCCTCCCCCTACCTCTATTCCCTGTTATCCTATCCTATATATCACAGACACCTACCTGGCTTCCATAACTAATACAGAGGAATTCACTTTAACTTTAATAATGTTTATTAGTATAATTATGACACCCAGCTAAACTTCTAAGACATTTTTTTAAATGAGAGAAACGACGTATTTTGATGATGTGTATGAGTTTTTAAAGGGTTATTTGCTTATTCCAAGTAGTTCACATGACACGCGAGCTATATGTATAATCCTGGCTTATTTCCATACACAGGTGGGACGGACCAATGGGTGCAAAGGTATTGTCCTGGCAGCAGGTGGTTAGGATAAATGTGCAGAAGGTCTTCTCCCCACTGCTGAAGCAAAAAAAAGTATATCGCTTCCAATAAAGCAATGGTATATCAAGTACAGTACATCTAATGTGCAGAAGTAACTATGGGCATGTGTGTACAGCCATACCACGTATGTTTGTGCAGTCAAACTTACAGTATGATCACTTCTCGTGCGCCACTTTTTTATTAACGGATGAGGCCTATCGTGTTCTTTCTCTTCACACTTCATGTTCTCACAATATTGCGAAAAGTACGCGTAATATTTTAGAAAATACAATAATTACTGTTATTCCATTTCTCACGACGGCATTTTCCCCTATATACATAATAATTATATACTTCTGGCAAATGGGAAATACCGTAGGCCACCAATTAATTTCTATTCTCAATTAACAGGTTTTATGTCTCAAAATATATTATAGTAGTGGCTTTTCCTACCCCGATCAATAGAAATATGGGCGGAATAAATGTTGGGAAAGTCACTTTTCAGAAAGGGGAAAAAAAAAATCTCGTATATGTTAAAAAAGGGGCATTCCTGAGAAGGACGCTGTAATCATATGTATAGGTTTTCTTCCTTTCCGGAAAGAGTGACTTGTTTGGTACTTACATTATTCGAAGTAGAAAATGGCGCCCCTCATTTTAAGACACATACACAGTCATTACTTATTGACTGTAAGCTTCAAAACATGCATGGTATACCTCTCGACATAGAGTATAGGGTGCAAATGCGATTTCATTTTCAGATCACTCGCACTCGTGAGAAGGTATTCGTTTACTTTAATTCAATGAGAGTTAAAAGTCTACATCAGAGGTCTTCAACAGGTGTTGCTCGGAACATTAAATAACCAAAGGTGGGCATTAGCGCCTCTAATCAGCTAACAGCTAGCAGCTGAACTAACTTTTCGGTAGCTGATTAGTTGTTTTCTCTAACTTTTCAGGCCGCTAGGTGACTAATTACTCCCACTAAATTAGTGCCGCACTGCAGCTAAATAAATTCAGCTAACAAAATTCATTCGTGTTCCTGTCTCGCTGTCTGTTCCTTTTTAGTTGCATTGTTTCCACTCCAAGCCGGGATTAAAATAGACCAGTTTTACAGGGCTAGGTGCTGGATTGTAAATTCTCTGCCTACCTGGCCAAAACTTATTTTCCGATCACTTCGGTGCGCGGATTATATTATAGCTACCAGTTTTTTAATATAAATTTTGCCTTGTCTTTGTAGCTTTCTTCTGAGACAAATAAACTTTTTTCCTCTTTGGATTTGTTTATTACTTTTTGTACGGAACAGTAGCCTAAATAACTAAATAAGGCGTATGTGTAGCAATGCTCTCTAGGCTGTATCAGCTTAGGTCTGTTTTTCAAGGGTCATGGAGCAAAAAAAAAAGGAAGTTAGCTGTTAGCTGTTAGCATTAGCTTTAACTAATTTTCTATCCATTTAGCATTTAATTAGCTATTTAGCAAATCCAATTTTTTGTAGTTAGCTGATCAGCTGTTAGAGAAGCTGATTTTTCGGTTAGCTGTGCCCACCTTTGTAAATAACATCGTTTTATTGCACGATTCCGGCGAAGTTTTGTAGCAAAAATAAGCCGAGTCACCTTCGCCCACGTTGTTATATTAACTGCAATAATTTGCAATGTTTAAAAAGTGAAAATAAAATAGCCAACTTCACCAGTGAGTTTCTGCCCAGTCGTATCGCATCAGCTGTATGTAAATCACAGTATCGCATTTGCCAGTTGAACGTTAAGTCTCTATCGTGTATAGCCCATTGTCAATAAAATTGTGTCCATCATTGTTTCTTCGTGGGACAGCACCTGCAATAAGGGGGTGGCAGCGGTAGTTGAATAATGAGCTCGTATTAGCATCCCTTCTGCTTCTCCCAATCATCCGGGCATTCAACCTGTCCTTAGTGTCACCTGCTGCCACTTTATTCTGACACAGATCAGAAATGAGTTAACGGATATAATTATGTTCGGAAGAAAAAAAAAGGAACTAACACAATATGAAGCGCAGAGTACGCAGAGGCATTCGCGAGGGGTAAGTCCGATACCCTACTAGACTTTATTACACTATAATACATATAATTATCAAGGGCTCTTGAATATATTAAGTCTGCAAAAAGTATGATGATCAGACCTCCGAAATCTAAAGTCGGTAGTGCATTATGAAGGCTAATAGCCTACTTGGTAAAAACCTTGTACTGTACATGTAAAGAAGCCCCTCAAATTGCTTATTTTTAAAAATAATAATTTTAACTTAATACACACACTGTATAAGCTACCGGATTTATGGGCTTTACGTAAGAATCTACAGCCAAGTTTTCCCATGAACCAACAAGAGCTCTCCCATGACGCCAAAAGCACCCATTGCATCGCCTCTGTCCCTTCGCATCGCCCTCCTCCCGCACCAGTCACCCTCCTCGATCGTATCCTGTAATTATTGTCAGTGGGGGAAAAATTCGAACAGATAACTGAGACATACTAAACTGTCATCAGTAGAAAATAATATATTATTATATAATATATTTATATCTATAGTGGCATGTACACTGAGAAAACGCAGGAAATCACGTACAAACTATGCACAAAATTTCTGAGCACTCACATTAACGTCAAATATTACGAGAAAAGTACTCAATAGAAATTGACCTTCGGAGCTACAGATATTCACTTGGAAAAATTTTAACGATTCGCCAATCTCATACTAATTATACACAATAAATGATTGTATTAGGGTAATATGCCAGATGCTCGTATAGTAGCCTACATTATTTGACCTATTTTAAGTATATTGCAAAAGTTACGTTAACAAAATTTTGGAGGGAATAATACAGGCAAACAGGCTTATATAGGGTAAAATGGAACTGAGAGGACTACCAGTCACGACAATGCTCCTGACCCTGCTGGTTCTTCTGCTGCTGCTGCTAATGCTGCTAGTGAGTGCAAGTGCAAAAGTGAGTTTGCAATCAGTTCATACAGATCGGGAATCGGAACTGGTATTCTCATTGTTGAGTGGAATCATACAGGAGCAACCAGACTGCCTGTTTGTAATTGCTGGTGACTCATCGCCTGTAAATGAATTTGGCCTCCTTTTGCGTACCAGTCACAACCCAGTGTCCCTGGTCACCTGGACCAACTCCACCCCTCCACCCTCTCCTAACCAACCACATGAGTACCCTTTTTCCTGGTTGCACCGACCTACAGCAAAACCTTTGCAGAAATGTGCCTATTTCCTGATCATGTGCCAGTCAGTCCATGTCCAACCATTGCTGGAATACCTGGCCAGCCTGATACTAATCAGGAGCGGATACGACAAATTCATCTTCTGGATGAGGGATGGCCAAGTGGACAGAGCACTGCTGCACCCCAGTACCCGGATGCTGCTGTTCCAACTCGGATTGGAGTACCAACAAGTGACCCAGTCAATGAAACTACTCAGCAACTGCCATTTCTGCAATGATGGTGAGCCAATGGTGGTTCCTCGAGGTCTGTACACGCTTAAACAATTTCATCCATCACCAGTGACAGCCTTGTTCCCAGATTGGTCCAGAGACTTGCATGGAAAGTTCTTAAATGCCACCTATGCCTTTGATCTGTCAAAAAGTGAGCTCAAGTACATAGTTGATAACTTCATGCCAATGTTTCCACCCATAATTTTTGTGCTGCCAATAAGTGAAGTGCTCAACTTTGATTGGAACATGGAGGCCACTGTTTTGGATGACGGTGTCTTACCAGATGTCCCTTTAAGCAATGGCACCTTCTCAGGAATGGCAGGTGACATTATCAATGGAAAGCAATTAGGCATAACTGTACCTTCCAATGTACTCGTCAGTGTTTTGGACCAGTCGTTTCCTCACTATTATTCGCACTTGACATTTATAACAAGGAAGCCCCGCATAAGTTACACCTGGAAAGCAATTATTCAACCTTACACACCTCAAATGTGGCTGTTAATTTTTCTTGCAACTCTGTGCAGCAGCTCTGTACTGTTTGCCAGCCTGTATTTCAGCAGGGTTACAGAAAGGTTCCCCGGCCATCCTCCTAGACATCTCACCCTATATTCACTCAGATATATGTTTTCCACCTTGATTGAAGAAAATCCTAACCAGATCCCAAATGCTGAACCAGCCCGAATGTTCATTTCATTTTGGTGGATTTTTTCACTGGTGATCATTTGTGGGTATGAGGCACGTTTTATAGGCTACTTGGCCTCGCCCCAGCTAGAAAGGCTGCCTTCCAACTATGATGAACTAGCAACATGGCCCCAATGGACTTGGGGAATGATTGCATTTACCAGACCCTATCTGAATTCAGTCTTAATGAATGGTGGCAGCAGTTCATTTCAGGTGATCACAAATAAGATGAAGGACCATATAGACATCAATACATGTGTGTTGGCAGCCATCAATTCTGACCATTCATGTGTATCTAGTTATGACATCTTGATAGCAGGGAGCTACCAGTATATTGACAAAGCTGGAAATTTTGCCACCACTTTTGCGCCAGATAGCAGCGTATCAGTATATGGGACCTTGGTGTTTGCTAAGAACAGTTTGCTCACTCCGATCATGAGCAGGATGACAATGTACTTTATAGATGCAGGTCTGATAGAAAAATTCCTGGACTATTTTAAACACACCTGCTTGATGATGGGGCTAAAAGATGCTCGATCTAAAAACCGAATGTATGAAAGGTCAATGGCATTGAATTGGCAACAGCTAAGTGGTATCATGTATTTCTTGATTATATTTTCCTGGGGACTGGGAATTGTCTTATTTTTATGCGAAAATTTTCACTCATTATAATATGCATGATCTAGTTACAACAACAGCATATATGGTTAGGTTAACTAGTAATTCACTGCTCTTTAAAATTTAAAACTGAAAATTACTTGCAGTGAATTAGGGGGGCCGGAGTGGCTCTGCAGTAACGTATGCCCACGGATGTAAGGGTCCCGGGTTCGATCCCAAGCGCGGGCATTCCCCCTTTCATCTCATGCAGAGTTGGGTCGTCTCTGGCTTCATCTCGGGTTCGATTCCTTGAGACTAACCACCCAGGGGAGTTCACAAAACGACATTAGCAACGACAATGCACTGCACCTTGCACATCCCCACCCACTCATGTCCCCTTCCCTCAAGGTACCGGGGCATTACAGAAAAGGACCAACGTGTACAGGCTTGTAATATCAAAGCTAATAAAGGTACCGTGCCAGATGCCCAAGAAGGGCGGTGCACTAATGCCCTATTATTATATTATTATACCTGCAGTGAATTCTCAATGTAGTATGAAAAAAAAAAAATCAATTTCTAAAATGCATACATACTATAATTATGAGGAAAACCAGGTTTGGAGATGTAATATTGAACAATTTACAGCATTCCCTTCTGTACAGTGAAGAAGCAGGCAACTTCTGCTTGAGGAGCTCAGCAGATATTCCAAGACAAGGGCGATTTCCACAAAAAAGAGGACCCACATCGGATAGAGTTGGGTTGACAGACATCGCGGAAGGCGGGAGGGTGAGTGGTGTCTGAGGGCAGTGGTTGTGTCGCAAAAACGGAGCAGGCATCAGGCTGAAGGATAGCCTGGATAGGCGTGTATCCGCTGAAGATAGGTCTGCATCTGCAAGGAATGAAGGTTAGGTTAGGTTGGTACAATATACCCCTTCCCAAATCAAAAATATCCCAAATTCAAAAAAATCAATACTTGCATCCTTGCATTTGCGACACAGCCACTGCCCCCGACCACTACTCACCCTCCCGCCTTCCGCGATGCCTGTCAGTTGTACTCCTTCCCCCACATCATTACACCAATTTTGTATGCATCAACTGTAGGCCTACCAGATCTGGTGTTGATCTCCATGGCCAACAGTGATTTGAGGTGATCATACAGTGCACATACTGAAATGATCATTTAAGCAGAAATCCTTCTCCCAGTGTTCATGGTAGCACAATACAATGAGTTCCACTGCAATTTCCACTGTGGTTTGGCAGTTGCCACTTATGGTACGTAGGACTTTCCAGCAAGTGGGCCAGTCAACAGCATGCTGCCATAAAGCCGACATACAAGCCAGTGGGCATTGTTTAAATGGTTTTTGTGACTTTTAATATATCACAGTAGAACTCCTATTATTTGCCCTCTAAATATCTGTACCAGTAACCGAAGCAGTAGTGGTGGAGTGGATAGGGTGTCCGACTGCTAATCGGGAGGTCTTGGGTTCGAATCCCGGAGGCCGGCGACCCTGACCATGGTTTTCTGTGGTTTCCCATGATCCTTGCAGGATAATTCCGGGGTCGTTACCGTAATCATAGGCCACAGCCGCTTCCTTCCTTCCCTATCCCTGCTTCATTCCGATGAAAAAAAGTAGTAAAAATGGAAGAGTTCCAGACAAAAAATTGGGAGAAATCCCCCCCTAGAAAAGCCCGGTAGGCTGATAATGGGGTATCAAATTATTATATCTGTACCAGTACTTTATTGAAATTCAGCCACCGTATTTCAATGGAATATCTGTCATTTACATTGTTCACATTCATATGGCTTTAATGGGGGCTGAAAAATCTCAATGTGACGCGAGCAAGAGTAATACACAAAAATAATAATTGACTATGTCTGCCACCACACCTGTCACTTCTGTTTTAGGCCAGGAAAGAGTACAAAGTGAAGAAAAAAGTAAGCAATATTAATTTAGTTGCTTCACCATGAAGTTTCCTTTGGTGTTTGAAGTATCCTGGGATTTTCTCTCCCACTCCACATTTTCACCAACATCCAGTGGGTGGGAATTGGAGGCGTGTTGTCAAGAAAGAATGCGGTAAGAGATTGCCATTAAGTCTTATTTATTTATTGTTCAGCAGCCATCACTTTGGTGGCATGTAATTGGAAAACTGAACCAATGCATTGGGCTACAAGCCTGTGCATCTCTTGCTTGTTAGGCCCATCAATTTTAAGTCACATCCATCAATATACCTATGGGAACTGTACACCAAACACATCTACTGACGGATAATTCCATCATCCTCATCCTCACTACTGCGTCCTGTAATTGTGCCTGTAATGGACACCACCTTGTCTACTCTGCTAGAGAAATTAACCAACACTTTGATGCTGCACTAATACAATGAGAAAGCATATTTACTGAAGTGCAGCCTATAAAATACACTATACAGACTAATGATAATGGTGCTTTAATCTTGAGTCATAATAAAAGGAGTCCGACACAAAAATTTAAAATGACAATTATTAAAGTTGACCTTAGTAAATGGAAATAAATGAATTATAGGAAGTCATCAGATAATATGTTATCAGGGACGTACAATAAAGGAATTATTGAGATGCACCACAAAATCTGCAGCTTGGCTTATGTAAAAATGTACACGATGCATTCTCTCTAACATTAGAAGTACACAAGATCAACATCCTCAATTGGACTGAAAATTACATCACAAGTACATTGTCAACAAAAAGGGAGCACGGTGGTCTAGTGGTTACGCCACTGGCCAGCCAAGTGGGAGGCCGGGGTTCAAATCCCGTCCCCGTCACCTCTGCTTGGCCGGGTCTTTTCCCGCTTTTCAACCGACATGCCGGGGCAGAATTGCACTCCCTACTCTGCCCAGGGAAGTTTCTTAAGTGTCCCATAACTGTATGGTTTACCCCTATTACATGGAGTGACATGAGCTCTCTAGACTTCACATTATGAAAATAGCATAATTGTGCTATGTTGTTGCTTTATTTAATTACGACCTCCTCAAGCTGTGCTCCATTATTCCATAGACTTAAGCAAAGATGAGATTTACATGCTTGTCCAGGGTCACAACTGAAGCAGTCACATAACACCTCTGATAACATTAAAGGGATTGGATTGCTAGTGTTGGACATAAATCGAGGCATACTGCTAGCGACATTTTCCGAAGTGGCAGAGGAAGGAATCTTGCTCGCCCGGCTTGCAGTATCCTTACCATTGATTCCTTCTTCTGCCGATTCAGAAAATGTCGCTAGACACCAGTGCCTCAAATGCCTTGATTAATGTCCAACACTTCACCATAGTTTGTAATTAAATGAATCTTCAACATACCAAAGATAGAGTCATTTATTTACAAAACTGAACAACAACTCAAACCTCTCCCAGAACAACAGAAATTTTCATTGACACTGGGTGTCCATTTAGCACATTTTAGTCAGAGTCATCAGAAGAGTCTGGCTTAGCTGCTGCCTTGTCCCTGGCAAGCTTCGCTGCCAGTTCTTTTGCAGGATTGAAGACTCCATTTGTCTGTTGGTTGCACACAAAGCATCTCTGGGACTTGGCATAATGCTGCAAGGCACATTTCTCACAGAAGTAATGCTTGCACCTGCAAAGAATTTATCTGAAATTAATACCCAATCCCTTTATGCCTCAGGGCACTATGACATGGTAACAGCTAGTTGAATTAGCAATGTGAAATGAGAACAAGGGTTGATTCCAAGTTATTAATACAGGATTAATTACTTTTTCAGAGTTTACAATAGTTTATGCAACCCAGCATATGTAGTGTGTCTAACAATTGAAGGGGTTAGAACCATAGTGGGCCATGTCCATATTTGGGTTAAATGCAGATTCCGCCATCTATTAGCAGAAGAGGCACTCCTCTGTCCCTACACGACATGTTGAGGCCATCCTGCCTCTGTCGTGAGATATTCAGGCTGTGCAAATATCACTACTTTCCCTGTAGGGGAATTCATTGAGGGACATACTGGGCCATGTCCCCATGAGCCAATAGGATAGCCCCATTCTGGTCACATGGGCATGCATTCCAACATGGACGCGGACGGTGACAGGACAGCTCGAAAACGTGTCAGTTCGTCCCATTTCAGGTGCAAAATACCATGATTTGCAGATGTTACTGAAATATTTACCACCAAACTGGCATGACTTTTATAACAGCTTGGTTCATGATGATTAATATTGTGATTATTATAAGATTTTCCTGTGGTGCCACCTATGAAAATCTTGTTTCGTTATTAAACCATGCTAGGAACAAGTATACAGATGTATTATCCAAAAATATGACAATCATTCATAATATTGATAAGAGCAAAAACATTCCCTTCAGTGAAAAAAAGAGAAGTAAGACCTCTGTGGCGGAATGAAAGTAGGCCTACTGAAACTAGGCAGGCGCACGTAAGACCTTCCCCAATTGATTTAAGCTGTACCAAAGGCCTTACTCAAGCAATTCTCAATTTACTGCTCATATTGATATGTTATTTTCCATTCTATGTTGTCATTTCTTTCTGTTGAGAACCAAAGTGGTCCATGTCCAAACACTGTTTTTTCCGATCTCATGAATTCAGGTTATTTTGTGGATGCCACACAAGGTTCTACAACTTGATCAAAATATAATCAGAGGCACATAACTATGACGAATGCAATGATGTGTGTATTTTGAAGTAAACCTGCCCCAGTGATTTATAGTGATGTGGGAACTTTAGGCCACAATTTCTCAAAACTCCTCCAAGTGGACATGGCCCACTATGGTTCTAACCCCTTCAATTAACTTCAGAAAATAATTCATGGAGCTACTCACTTAGTAACTACCGGCTGTTTGAATGTGCTTCGGCAGATGAAGCATTTGAAGGGTAGGTCCTCATCTGAGTCCACTTCGTACTGATGCTCATCATCGTCTTCCTGACCATATTTTCCCTCTGACATCTCCCGCTCCAGCTGCCAACCAAACTTGTAGTCGGAGCGGTCATGAAGGAACTTACAGCTGTCTGGCGGTCAGAAATACTTTTGAATCAAACCATCAATACATGCCATCAGCACGTATACACCAATTAACAGTTAGAGTCAGTTCCACATTCAGTATATTGAAATTATCCAGAAAACAAACCACTCCACAGTGGGCAAAATCGCGAAATTCATGGTCAACAATAATTTATGTTTGGATTAGCGTGAATTTAGTGTTTGGGAGTTACTCAAGCACGCGGACGATCGTAGTGACGAAAAAGTCGCTACGTTTACCTTAGTCACTACGATCGCCGCGCTCGAGTCGGACACTCACTTCTCTCCTTGTCTTTCAGTGACGTTCTTCCTATTTTAAATTATTGAAACCACCGATAAATTGTTGCACGTGAAAGAGCAAGGTCCCCAAAAGCCAGTTGCCAAAACTTAAGTCTTTGGGACTCATTTAACCAATTTTTAAAATCGTATCAAATCAGATAACTATAATAGCACACCTTCCTAAAGAAATGCTCGTGTCTCGTAGCGCGCAAAAAAGCGCAAGAAAAGCTTTTAGGCACAGAATGTGACATACCATGTAATGTAACATACCAGTATGTTATTACACCTCAAAAACAGACGCGTGAGCACGTGCACCACTTTGTAGGTCAAAATTTAATGTGACCTACTCTTGTTCTTATTCGTATTTTTCATCATTCTCTAACATGAGCAATAATGGGCATATCATTTACATGATGATAAAACCATTTATCAACAGTGAAACTACACATTTCCAATTACTCGATGGCGTAAAAATTAGTTATGTTGCTGGACATTTCCAATAGGGAAAAAGCAGCACAATCTTAAACAACGGGCAAAGTTGATCAACACACTTCTACTGTCGTGAGAACAAGCCCACTTTGAACCGTACCCTATGGCTGTCAGGTTCAAATCCAAGCTCCAACAATTGCACCACATGTTGCTCTGGTTATTTTTAGATGTGCCTAAGTATGTTTGGACTGGACATTACAAGGTTGCCAAATTGGAAATCTGACCATGAACTTCACGATTTTTTCCACTGTGCACTCTCTTAGACATCAGGCATTTAATATGGTTTAGTGCAGCATTTTTTTTTAAATTGACTATAAAATTATCACATACATACAATCATATATATATATATATAATTATTGGAGAAAGCAATGTAACATATTACTACTTTCCTTATTGATCATAACTGTTTTAGTAATAATTATGCAGTGTTTCAAGGCAGGTTTCCATTTTTGTCCAATTTTTTTAGGCACAAATAAATTTACCCATGAAGTAGTTATAATAATGGATACCCTGTGATAGGCCACCTTGGACCTTTTCGGGAATTATTTTTTCATTCACCAACTTGAATCATTTGCCTGCACTGTGATGGGTTTTGCTAGTGGGAGGAAAGAGGAGAACCCAGAGAAAACCCATCAAAACTCTATCCACATAAGTATTCTCTGTCCGATCCAGGGATCGAACTCGAGACCTCAGAGGTGGAAGGCTGTGGCGATAACCATTACACCACCCTGCTGCCCAACTATGAAGTAGTTACTTTCACAGTTACTTACTTTTATCAATTGTCAATTATTATATTGACTAACAATATGAAATTGAGACACTTCTCTGCCAATCTATTGTTAGAAGCCCAGACTTGGGATCAAAACCCAGGACCTGCTTATTGTTAGGTATGAATGCCACCATTGTGTCAATCTACCTCCCTTCTGTATTATTTGTTTTTAAAAGGGTATGTGTCGAATAACTGTTATACAGGGTGGAGGGATTCTTGTGCATAAGCGCCAGGTAGACAGATAGCACTTGCAAAACTAATATAGGGATGTGCAAGCAATTTTTGGCTCTGTTGCGTAGTTAATGCGTATGGCGCCTTCTAAGTGTAGTGTGTTAGATGGTGGCATATGAGGTAAACAATGACAAAGTGCACGGGTGTTCCACCTGGATTCGTACTCTGATGGGATTTGATCACCTATTGCACATGGACGATGAGTTACAGGCCCAAGGTCGGATTACTAGGAGGTCCTAGAGCTGGTGGCAGAGCAGATGTGACGCCACAAAACTTTAAAGGTGCCATATGCATTAAATATGCACCCAAAACTACTTGCACATCACTATATTCGTTTTGCTAGTACTGTACTATCAGTCTACCTGCCGCTTTATATGCATGAGAATCCCTTCACCCTGTATAAAAAATACTTTTCCAGTGTACCTTCGGCAATTAAGACACAAAATGAGACCTTTCCATCTTTTTGCGAAAAAATATCACATAGTGAAAGTAAGCTCATTATGTATGTTACATGGATTTAAACCAGCTTTCAAATGATATACAGTACCAGTATAACATGATTATTTTGAAACATCTGCCTGGAAATTGTTTAGAGTCAAACACAGGGGTCAATATTAAACAAACGGTTAGTAGGGTAATTTCGCCCAGAATATGTCAAGAGCATACTTTTCCCACAGCCCTGTATAAGAATTGTTCCAAATAAATGTCAATTAAGGTTAGTGATATTTGGCACTAATATTCATATTTTGAAGTAATTACCTTTGAATAGTCTGTTTTAGTGGTTAACAAAAGTATTAGCTGCTAAGATTAGGCCAAACTGAATAATTTCTGAAACCTCTTAATTGCAATAAATTTTCATTATGAATAGGTCATTTGAACTAATGGCATCAAGTGTCAATTATATAATCCTTATTTTGCAGTCCAGACTCCTTTGCAGGCTTTCAAAAAGACAGGTCCACATAATCTGATGTTGGCAGTTAATAATTTTGACAACCACAGCAAGTAACAATTCAAAACTAACTGCATGAAAAGAAGCAGCAAGTGCTAAAAAATCATTGATTGGACACTTCACTTGGAACACCATGCACACTCATAATTACAAGGAATTAAAAGTAGAAAGCAATTATAATGAAAATATTTACTAACCTCCAAATCCACAGAACCCAGTCTCCTTGTAGTCCTTGCAGATGTCTGGCTGGTAGTCCCACCGTACAGTAGCCCTCAAGTTGGCTGGAGCTCGAATAGGGCCTTTACGAACCTTAACAAATGAAAACGTTATGCATTAGATTCCTCCATCAGCTTAGCATATTATTGCAGTGTCAGAGTTAAATGTAAATTCAATGCCAATCACATTTTGCATGTCAAATTTATGTACAAGAAAGAACCACGTACCATTCCACTGGAAGCATTCCCCTGTGCTGTGTCCCTTTTTTCATAAAACTGAGTGTAGTTGTTGAGTCCCCTGTACACTTTGTCATCCTCCTTGCCCTTCTGGGCCTTGTTGATCTCCTGGGCTCTTTCAAAGATCGCCTGGGCATCTCGATCTCGTTCTGTCTCTGTCTCCAGCGTGGCAGTAGCTCCTTGGTCTCTTGGGCCCTCACTGGAAGTTGTGCCAGTTGAACGATATGACACACTCACACTACTGATTTCTTCATCACTGCTCTTCTCATCTTCCTCATCCTGCTTCTTGCCTGCCTTGGGCTTGAATGTCTGTAGGTGAGATGGTCATGTCATGAAACAATAAACAAGAGACACTTTAAAAGCAAGTTACTACAGCCCTCAGTCTAACAATCAATGTAGGACTTTTAAAACTTGTGCAAGGTAGCTGAGCTGAGCAAGTAAATGGTTCACCATCTACCCCTAATACAGTGACTCCAAGTACCCATTTCTAAAATCAAAACCTGAGAAGTAATCAAGTCCGTTAAACGAAAGTACGACCTGACATCATCGTTTTGTTTACCGACTCCTAGTCAATGGAAATCTGCCAAACGCACCTCTGGAACCTCCCACTTTTCCTGTTTCCATGGAAATGCTTTCACACAACAATATGAGCAAACATTGTTCTTTTTTGTTGATACTGCTTGCTCCGGTTTGCTCACATAGTTGCATGAGGGCATCTCCATGGAAACAGGAAAAGTGGGAGCAAAGTGGGAGGTTCCAGAGGTGCATTTGGCAGGTTTCCATTGACTAGGAGTCAGTAAGCAAAACAATGGCGTCAGATAGTTCTTTCATTTAACTCACTGACTATATGTGAAAACAGTTTTTCCTATTCTGAATTTGAAACCAAACTACATCTAATGCAATAGGTATTATGGAAACAATGTATTGATCATTAACCAACAGCATACTGACAGTTTACAATTTTAAAAAGCAGCATTACAGCTCAAATCATGTTGTTCCTTGTGAATGCGAGGCAGTGCAAAAGGCAAGCAAGGCAGTTACGGTTTTTCACAACAATTGCAAATAGAACTTTATGCATTAAAAATGTATTGGCCACTGCAAGCCATTAATCATTATAGAGTAACTGGAATGGATGTGAACCACATCTTGTAATCGTCTGACAAGGTGGTACAAGGAATCTGTCCATTTAGAATTTACACTAGCTGGCAGAGCATGTGCAAATGAATGTGAAAAGTACATTTGCAAGGGCTAAATGCAGTCTAGACAATCTAAACCCACTTATGGAGACTCATTCTTGCATCCACTCATAATTTGAATGTAGATTCTTACACTCTGAATCATTGGATTTCTGGCACCCCTCTTCTTGATCTTCTTTACCACACTTGTTTCATCCTCACTGCTCTCTGAAAAGTAAAAGTCACCTTTACAGTCTGTAATTCAGATGAAAGCTACAAAGCACTATTCATATGGACTTGTTGATTAGTCAAGTTCCCCATCCAAAGAAGGCAGTATGTGAAGTAATGGACTCATTGGACTGCATATCTCAGAACCAGTTCAATGAGAGTCACTGCACTGGAAGCAACAATCAGGACCAACCATTCACTCCTCTTTGCAGGTGCATTTACATGTGAGCGATGTCATCGCCGAGCAGTGCATTGCTGAGTAACCCGAGTAACCAATATTGTTTGAGGTGAAAGTAACAATCAATTTTCGCCACAAACAATACTCACTGGTTGCTAGGGTTACTCAGCGATGACATCACGCGATCAAATCGCTCACATGTAAACGACCTTTAAACTGGGGCAAACAATCCATAACTTTTGCACCAGCCTTCTTCTTGGACTGGAGGCTAGGGCACCTGGCACCACCATCCTTGATAAACCTGCTAACTTTGTCCCAGGCAGTCCACCTGAAGTAGCGGTAAATATATGTAGTTATGGACAGTGGCAAGTAGTAGGTCTACTCAGATAAGATGCAAATCATAAATCAATGATTGTCTGGTTTATGTAGGCTGCACAGAACAGGGCATAACCTGCCTTTCATTCTCAAGCACCTCTTGCATCACCCTGCCATACTTGGGCCAGGACAGGGGCCCTGTCCTGGCACGTGCTGTTTATTATACTTGCATGCCACAACTCCGCGTCAGGAAAGACCCTGTCACAGGAGTTGGACTCATCACTGGTCTGCATGGGCCAATAATGACGTATAATCAGCCCCAGTGATGCAGCCGAGGTGCTAAAGCCCATCAGGTTATACAAACGAGCAATAATAATGAATCACCCTCGCTGTCCTCCTCGCCCCTCCTCTTCCGAGTGGCCTGCTGCCTGAACCTGGACTTCTTGAAGGTGAACGTGCACGTCGGAGTTGGGGTGGACGACGTGCCAGACGAAGAAGCCATCTCTGCCTGTCCCGCTCCCGAGGTCCGATGCTGCGGCTTTTGTTTCTGGACGTAAGACCAGAGGTACCCTCAACCCCGAGTGCGACGACGACCTCCGACCACGACGAATAAACCACAACCGGGAACACAACAACACCAATCGCACGCAACGCACTCGGTCTAGTAACTACAAGTTACGCCAGATGGCGGGATTGGCGGACGTGGATGGCAGTTGAGCTGGTGGCCAAACGATGGCACAACGAAAGGACATCAAAACCAAGGGTACCAAGAGAAGTCTCAAGGCCCTCCTCATTGTCCCGGTTTAGTTTATTTCGCAACGTCATATTACAGTGTAAAAAGTATTATTAGAGTGTATTGGCATAAAAATTCAGTCCAGTCTTGAATGGGGGCAGGAAGAGGGTCTCAGTGAGAGTGTCTGGCAACTGGGCACCCAAGCGCGCGGTTTCGCTCTTCACGTCACGACTCACGGGACCGGAGAAGAAAGAAGGGAAGATGGCCTCCTATGGTGCATGATCTGGAGAAAGAAGGATCTCCACTTCTCCAGCGCCCAGCCCGAGGAGCCAAGAGTTAGCGGTTGCCGGCGAGGCCTCGTCCTAGTACACGCAAGACCAGCCCGATAACCTCCTGCAAGTCATGTCTTCGTCGTCGCCGGAATCAGGTGGTGGAGGTACGTCGCACACCAACTCCCATGGTGCATGTGCACAGGGCAACTTCTCACTGCAACCAGCCCTTGGTGAGACACCATGGTGCTGCCACTTGAAACTCCAAAGCCATGAAGGCTGCAGTGTGGCAGTAACCACTGTGCTCTCAATGGAGACTGCTAGTTGCAGTGGTACATTGCCTTGAGACATCAACCCGGGTGCCACAGGCTTGTCCAGCGGGTTCCCCAAATACAGTATGTTAGCAGTGAAATAGACCATATTTGCCAAAATGAACACAGATGAGCAGACCGAGTAGTGTCTACTTTTACTTGCCATGTGGCCAGCATAGATTATTATAAAATGATAATGAGGTTGTATGAGTTCCCGGCTGGTTCGCCAGCGACGGTACTCTCTTCCTCGAGCGGTCATCGGACCTGACTCGCATTTCTTGGTCGGACGGGGTGCTTGGGAAAATATCCCACCCCCGTCCCTGGGTTGGACCCGGCATTGCAGTACAGCCGGGGCCAGCCCTCCTCTCCCCCACCCTTCTCACCCACCCCTACCTAGCAATCCCACACCTTCCTCTCCTACCCCCGGCTGCCAAGGCTCGACTCAGACAGAGCCATACAAGCTGGGTAACCCTTCCTTCCAACCAACCAACCAACAGCATAGATTATGTATGTTATGACTCAGGATTTTTAAAATAATTAATATTTCTAATTATGATGATTGAGGTCTTCTGAGTGGTCAGTGGTGAGCATTGAAAAGTGCTGCCCTCTTGAAGGAAAGTAATGTAGTGAGTGGATACTTTCAAATTTCATCATTGGGTGGTCTAGTTAGTGCACCTACAGTTACTCCTTGCATTCATGATAGTGGATGTTAATGTAATTGTCCCTAACACACACCTCTCAGAGCAGGCTAGTAAGTTCTGAGCACTGCCTTTTTACATGACACCACTCTGACGGCCCTTGTCAAAATCCAGTAGCATCTATGACATGTAGCTTGGCTTTATGCCAATCAATGTGGAGATCTGCCTGCCTGCCTGCTCATGTCACTGTCTGCATGCTGCAGTGGGCTGACCTCCACACTGGTAGGCTGTGCTTACGGTTTTATAGCAGGGCTCATGTCAACAGGCTTTGGTCAGTAGCCTGGGATATATAGGAAACATCCATAACTTGAATATCCTTAAGTCAAAGTTCATTATAAGAGAAATAAAACTACAATGTTGATTGGTGACAAGTAATAAGGATTAAACTCCCTCAACTTCAATCACCATAACTTGATCTGCTGGCAGTAATTTACTATGGAAGTAATGCTACTTTGCCAACTCCACATGTTGCATGAGAGTTAGGTCACTCTTCTAGTTTCTATGTTCATAAGTATTTACACCACTCACGTTTTTAATGGCATGACTTAATAGGCCAAAGGTCTCATTCATTGTAAACAAACACTTACTGCAAGAATTTAAATACACAGCTCCCTGCCCCATATTTCCCGATAAGTGGACGTGCAGCAGCAAGCCGTTTAAAAAATACCTACAATTCTGCGACTTACTTTTTGCCAGGGAAAAAATCAGAATGATCTGTCAAGGGTATAGGCAAACTCCGCCGTTGCCATTGCAGCTGTAAAAGTGGCCTCGCTCCTAATTGGCTGGGCGGACTGCTCCAAGCTCTGGGTAGTAGCCACTTGCCACCTGAGCCACCTTTTTTTACACCTAGTGGCTCACATTACCTCCTTTTAAACTAGACCTTTAAATGTTTTCATAATTTATCAGAGGGAGTGGGCAATCATGTAGAATTATCTATGTCTAGGATGATTACAAGGGGTGGAAGCTGCCTTTAAAAAACCACATAGATGTCGCAATAGGATGGCGTCACCTTCTTATACATAGCATGAGGTGGTAGATGGCTCTCTCAAGATGCAACTCAGGTTAGTAGGTTTCGGACACTTCAGCCCCATCTTGTGCAATAATCAAGATCGAAACTTATGGTGCCAGATCCGGTGATTTTCACACAGAGTGCTATTTTTATACCCCCACCTAAAACATGCAGAATCCAGTGGGAAACATAGGGTTAATGACAGTTAAGATCTTGCTGTATTAGTATATCTTTATCTTTATGGTAACCTTTATAATAGCTGTATAATAAATATCTAATTTTTCTGGCTGCAGGACTACATCTACCAGCAGGAGACCTACATCGTAGTTTTCTTAAAAGACAACTGAACTCCATGGTATATGAGGATTCAAGCACAGAAAATGTCAGACAAGGTCTTCTCCATCTTTTCAAGGGAGTAATCAACAAGGGTGAGAGCAACTCACTCATTATATATGGAATGTCTGCTCAGGAAAAACTACCTGTAAGACTTTTTCTGTAATACTGCTGCTTTTTTTTAGAAGTAACTTGACCAATTCTGGAGCTCTGTCGTGAATTATTGTTAAGCTGTGATTTAAAAAATGTAAAGGAACCACCTGGGGCAGTGATGCAATATTTCAATGCAGTATTTGGTTATTCTCATCTACCGTACTCAAGATGTAGCAATTTCTTGTATGTGTAAAGGATTCGTTTCTTTTTGTCTACTTGAATAAAGAAACTATGCATAAAAATAATGGGGAAAAGAACAGTTCCCATATTACATAACGTTTTGGTTTCTGGCATTTATTATGACAGCTTCACAAATGCTTGCTGACAATTTTATGATTTTTAAGGATAGCTTGTTTAAATTAATAAATATGCATTATTAAAACAGTAGGTTAAAAATTAGGTGTTGTAAAGAAATGAGGAGGATATAAGAAATTATATTATACCACAGTACTGACTAATAAGGTGTCCACGGACACACTCTTTTAACTCGGGGCATGTATGTACCATTGGAAGCAAATGAACAACTGATTGCAGGGTTATTTTGTTTTCTTGGAGTGGCCAAGGCAATTAAGGTCTTGAAGCATAACTGGTCTGTATGTGTGACATTGGATTCTGTGCTGTACTATCCTGCTACAAAAGAGAATATTATCAATATCACTGTGACAAATTATCTTCATCTTTTGGCTTGCAATAATAATGATTCATAAAGTTTGCTATCATTACAAGACTTTTTATGAATATACAGGGTGTTCTCAAATTCGTCTGTCAAATGATACGGGTGGTAGGGGATGTTCTGCATGGCATGGACCCGAAAGGCTGTCAGCAACGTTGAAATTGATGTTTATCATGACAAGTATGGATACCCCCCGTACGTGCCTGCATCACTAGTTGCCGAGGTCGCACTACCAGACTGTTGCTGAACCACCTGACTCCAGCAACCAGCGATGCAGGCATGTGCAGGGGGTATCCATACTTGTCAGGATAGTCATCATGCACTTCGAAGGTTGACATCTCCTTTTGGGCCATGCCATGCCTGTACCATACGCACCCCCTTACCACCCATATCATTTTGGCAGACGAATTCACAAATACCCTATATAGGCCTAGTGTAGCTTGTCTAAAATGTGGAAATAAATATTATAATATGTCCTCTCATATTTTATGAAATATTAATGGTCATGACTAGTTATTATTATTATTATTATTTGAAAAGGGCATTAACAATATTTGATGATTGATGGCCTCCCAAGAAATAAAATCAGTGGATTGATACATGCTCCTTTTATGCATTTGCTGTATTGAGAATGAAGCAGGGCAAAATACTTCTACATTCCATTCTTTTGGTCATAAGGAATAATGACCACAACTTGAATTTTTAAAATAAAATTACCACAATTTAGTCATTATCAGGGAAAACCTATTTTTTCTGTAGACACTTGGTGTTATAATACTTAATTATGCAAAATAATTTATTCATAGCCTCTTATGAACAGATTGTGAAGGAAGTGATGAAAAAGATGGAAGGGGATTGCATTCTGACAGAAAAGTATTTTACTGTCTACCTCAATGGGATTCTCCACTACAACAGCAACATGGCTTTTAAAGAGGTCACTGAGCAGCTAAAAGTTGAGTCAAAATTTGCAGATGACCTCATCTTTTCAGGTAAGATGAAACTGTGTTTCAAATCATGACAATGAGAATGACTCTTAACTACATTTTCAGATGGTCTGAAGTTCGTACTGGAGGCTTTAAGAAGTGGTAACCGAAGTACCTGCCCAATAATATTTATCCTGGATGAATTCCAATTATTTTGTCACCAAAGAAATCAGTCATTATTGTACAATATATTTGATGTTGCCCAATCAGCCCAGGTAGCTTACCATTGTTTTGATGCATTTTAATTAGTGAGATAAAAATTTTAAAATGATCTTATTCCTTATTGTGTGTTTTAAGAATGTGAGTGTTACACGTATATTTCATTGAAGGTAGTGTTTATAATAAACCAATTGTTAATTAACTTGATAAGTATTCAATTATCAACTTTATCTTGATTTTCCAGACTCCAGTTGCCGTGGTTGGACTCACAAGTGAGTGGAATGTCACGGAAACTCTGGAAAAGAGGATTAAGTCGAGGTTTTCAAACCGGCAAGTCATACTAGGACCCGTGCCTTCATGTGATGTATACTTGGAGACAGCTCAGTATTGGTTGAAGTTTCCTGAAAACTTAAAGCCTGAGGTTGACGTTGAAGAATGGAACAGGCATGTGGCTGATTTATTCAGTGAGGCTGGCGTGGTTCAAGTTTTGAAAAGTCATTTTGCCATCATCAACAGCTTCTATGGACTGAAGCATTTGCTGGTGAGTGGACATTCCTTTTTTCCTTCATAGTGTATACTTCAGTCAGAGAGGTCTTGGACAGACCTTTATTTTCCTCAGGAGGCTCAATATAACCTAGAAAGCATATAAATCAGCATATGAATAATTTTATTATGTTTTTTTTTTTCCACTGCAGAGTTTTGTTGCCTGCCGATTAAATGAAAACCATCCTTTTTTGGAGGCTGAAGACTTCAATCACCTGGCTGAGGAATTACAAAATGATGCCCGGGCAGCTTCTGTTGCAAATCTTTCCATTTTGCAGCTTTGCTTGGTAAACATACATTGTTGGGCAAGTAAGGTCCCTAATGATAATATGGCCATAGAAGGTAATATGGCCAATGGACTGTATCTCGGTTAGTTACAGCGGAATCCAGGAGTTAGTGCCTGCATGGTGTTCACTGTTCAGGCAGGTCTTTAGAGGGGTGATGCAGAATATCATTGCTTGGCGCCGCGCAGTTTGGCGTCGGCCAGCCATATTGCCGAAAGAATCGTGTCGCGCAAAGTGCGTTCTGAATTTTTGCATGTAAGTTCGCCATTGTTTCAGGTCCCATTGGCGTGCAGTTTCAATTGTGTGATTGTTTCATATGCACATTTTAATGCTTATTCCAGTGCACTCATTGTGATTTGAGTTACCCCAACTATGACGCCTTAAGTTAGGATTTTATGTAAAATCGTCTGGGTTGCAATTATGGCCATGTTGGCCGTATTAGAAAGAAACAGAAACCTACGAAGAAGAGGTTTTCGCAGAAGGAGAATGTAAGGACAGAAAGGGGGAAAAAAAGTTGCAGTGATTTTTGAGTCTTCCATTCTCAGCTTTTCCTTACTTCCTTTAATTCTTATTGCAGTGGCAATGCAGTGGCATTTATTTGATAAGTACTTATGCAATTACATTTTTTCCTTAGTTTCTATTACCTAACTTAATCTTCATTTAAGGAGTTACAACAAAAAAACCGCAGTTACTTTGCTAAATATTTACGAGCATTTTTTTAGTGAGCGAAAGTTTGTTGGCCATATTAACATCACATGCTTTTAATATGGCCAAATGGCATACCTTTGCGCGAAAATATTTTCCCAATTGTTCCCTTTCAGCTATACATCTGATTATTTTGTCCTCCACTAGCAAGGTTCCAATGTACTATGGGCGCCAAAAGAATTGACCGGAGTTGATGGGTATATGGCGCTATATACAGTATACCCATCAACTCCGGTCAATTCTTTTGGCGCCCATAGTACAAGATACCGTACTTTGTTTTTTAAAATCTGCCAATACGGCTTCAGGAAAATTCGCCAAACCTTAGCTTGGCCATATTACCATCAGGTACCTTATTATAGGTATTACCGTATTTACTCGCATATAAGACGCACTTTTTTCCCGATTTTTGTAGCTCAAAAAGTAGGGTGCGTCTTATACGCGTGTGCGTCTTATACGGCAGGGCACAACGGGTGAAACCCGTGAGAAATCGTGAAAATCGTTTATTGAAAAATTTAAGCTTGTCGGTTTGATGTCCTGTCAGCACAGTTGATCACTTTTCTCTTGAAATCGGCACGGTACGACCTGCGTTTCTCCTTCACTTCCATTGACATGCTCTCCCCGTCCCCACACGTGCACAATTCCGGTGTGANCCCCTTTACTGGATTCTAATGGATTCCACACGCACATGCATTGCACATGCATTGCACACGAGGTTGCTGCCGGCAGCTCGAGGCCAGTTCCCAAACTACGGCAATAAATCTGGGTGCGTCTTATATGAGTCAACAACCGATTTTCCACGATTTTCCGCCTCAAAACCGGGGTGCGTCTTATACGCGTGTGCGTCTTATATGCGAGTAAATACGGTAGCTGAAAATTTATAAAAGGTGGGATCATAGTCTGAATGATTTAAAAGGACAGCTGCATTTTTTCCTATGCATACTTTCTTGGTAAAGAAATTGATGGCAGTTGCTTCCGGTAATTGAGTAGGTTTTACCCGAAGTTTTACCATAATAATTTTGCAAATGTTCTTGTCATGTTACAGATGATGTAAAATTCATTGCTTTTCTTTACAGCTGATTGCCATTCAGCGAGTTCTTCGCGATTCTGATCTAGATTGCTTCAACTTGAACATGGTTTTGCATGAGTATGCTAAATTAAATCGTCATCAGTCAGCTTTGAATGATGTGGATGAGAAAGTCTTAATGAAAGCTTTTGAAGGACTACTGGTAAGATTTGTTGAATTTCTACTGCGATCTCATTTGTTCAGTGTACTGAGCAAAAATAATATTACAGACCTTGGAGCTTGTTCACCAAGAAAGTCGGAACCAAGAGCTGGACCCCAAGAATCGTGTGTTTGTGCTGAACTTGAGCAAGAAGCAGCTTGCTGCTGTATTGAAAAACACTCCTTCTTTGCCCACTGAGGTTAGGCAGTGGGCAGCTGATAATATATAAACATCCCAACACCATTCCAACAATCAAGTATATTCTGGTGTTGATACCGAACTTAATCAAGAAAGTCAACTGCAGCATTTGTCAACTTCTGCCATGAAGCTGAGGACTGCATTGTTTGTATGAACCTGATGGATTATGATTGGGGTTATTGTCATCCTTATTGTTATTTAATTTTAAAAAATAAACATTGCTGGCATGTCACATTCCTAGCAGTATGATGACATTAGTGTTTCACATTTGAACCATTTTGAAAATGGTATGATTTGCAACATCAATAAATTGATTGGTTTACACATCTCGGGTTATGTTGATGCTACTGTAAATACATTATAACAAGCCCAATTGAAATGGCAGGATGAGTGGGATAGGCTGACTAACAAATGGTATCATACTGGTAGCTTCCTATCCACCGTTTCCACTGTGAGAGATGGTATACAAGGATCATATTTGGCTTACCTGAATCGCTTTGGCCATTTAGTGGAGAAAGTGGTGGAGGATAGGGCCCAATGTCCTTGCAGATATGGGTTCTTCACAATGTTTAGTAATATAAATTAAACATCCCTATGGCAAATATCTATATCCCCCATGTTTTTTTTGTCAATAACTTGAGTTGCTAGAAATAATTTGCTGTGAAATAAGCATTTTTAGATGGCACCCACTGGAGTTTGTGTCCGTTTTGGGTAGGTGTTTTCCCATTACAGTACTACAGTGCTGGAGGGTAAAAGTCATACTAAAACTTGTGGATTGAATTGCGAATGGGAGTCCCAGATGAAGTTTTTGCACCCTGATTCTTATCATCACATTGATTCAGAGCGAAAATCATCAAAGAGTTGCCCAAGACCTGTTATTGACTTTGATTCTGAAAATGAAGTGACTTAATATTATGGGAACTTCATGTTCGTGTAATATTAATCAGTAGTAATAGTAAATATCTTGGCAGATATCTACTGTGTTATCCTTCAAACTTTTATTACTCGAAAATATGAATCTCAGGAGATTCGAGTGGATTCGAGTTATAAAAGTTCCGGGGAGGTGTAGATGGCCGAGATGGTAATGTCTCTGCTTGCTGAGTGAACGGCCCCAGGTTCGATCCCTTTCCTTTCACCTGCACCTTGGAGGTGTCTGGCAACCTAACCTCCTGGGGAACAGCACAAGACCCCTTTACCGACATTTCACTTGCACCTATGTTCCCTCCCTAAAAATCCCTATCCTCACCCCATGTCCTTTCATCCTTGCACCGGAGTTAGAAGGAAAAGCAGAAAATTTCAGGAAAAATTGTGGTATTCCACTCCCCTATAAGGGCCTATGGCCCTATCACGAGGTAACGCAAAAAAAAAAAAAGTTCCACTTACTGCTGCAGTCTAAAGAGTATAACAGTAAAGATGAAGGTACCTTGTCAGTGTACTGAAAGTTACTGCAGGTTGATAATCCTTTATCCAAAACTCCGAAAGTGTTTTTAAGTGCTGACATGACACACCACAAATGGAACATTCCAAGTGAGTGTACGCCTACTACGACTAGCTTCTTTTACCTGCAAATACAAAATTATTTTAAATTGGTATAAAACTAACATCTGGGTTTATGTAGAACCTCTTATTATGAAATATAAATTGTTATTGCGTTTAGGCTTAGATCCAGTCGCAAAGTAGTCCCATTTCATATTAGCAAATATGCAAATAGATTCCAAAATCCGGAAAAATCCTACAATCCGACACACTTCCGATCCCAAACATTTCCGATAAAGAATTCTCAACCTGTACATGTAGGAAACGTTAACGTATGAATAGGGAAGGAACAAACTCATTGCATTTATAACCACAAGCACATGTGATGCACCAGTCGAAAAGCCTGGCCTAATGCAAATGACTGATCTTTCTACATTTCGGGCCTTCAAATTGGCGTCAAACCTTTCACTTCATCCTGACTCGTTATGCAACCACAATCTTGTACCACGTGTGCCATAACCTGCAGGCGCAAGAAGGCCGTAGTCAGGTTCTCAGCACTTACCCTGATATACCGTACGACCGTACGTATTTTGTCGTTTATTGGACGTAGTACCCAATAAGCTCAGTGCCCAATGTATAGGTTCTGTTGCAGAATAGGAAGTGGTATGTTAAGTAATTTTTTTATTACCGCAGGATAAATGCACATTTCTGACTTTATAGCACGTTTTAGAAGCTATACATGCGATTTAGTTCCGCGGCACTTTTGATCTCAACTGTGCATCATTTGTGTTTCTGTTCTTGTTTTTTCATGACAGGGATTTTAAAAATTGTTCACATGCAAAATGTACTTTAACATGTTAAATGAGAGGTACAAAGTGAGACTCCAAGAGCATGACAACACATTTCACGGTTACGGTGAATAATTGAAACCTGTGCGTAGGAAACCAACAACATATAAGTGGTCGTTATGCCAGCAATCGATAGAGGACGTCGATATATGCGAGCCTTGACAGGACTTTCTTCAGAAGGTTGCTTGAAATGAAAAAAGTAGGCCACTGACATCATTCCTACACCTGCAAAGGCGACTGTAAGTGTCACACTTTTTTGTGTTTGTTTAATATTCTTGATCCTGCACTAGTCATTGTTTCATTATGACGATGATGATGATGAATATGTTAATAGGCCGCAAAATGGACCGGTACGTGAAGGAACAAAAGATCGGAGAAGGCACCTTCGGCACGGCCTTTCTGGTGCACTGCGTGGGAGAACAGGACCAACGTTATGTGATCAAAGAGTCCAATGTGTCGCTTATGTCGCACAAAGAGAGAGAAGAAGCGCGACGAGAAGCCCGGTTGTTGGCTCGTCTCCGTCACCCCCACGTGGTCTCCTACAAGGAATCCTTCGAGCAGGGAGGCAACTTGTACCTGGTCATGGAGTACTGTCCTGGTGGAGACCTACATGCCAGAATTTTGGCTCAGAGAGGGACTTGGTTTGAAGAAGCTAGGATTTTGGACTGGTTTGCTCAATTGTGCTTAGCCTTACATCATGTGCACAGACACAAGATTTTGCATAGAGATATCAAGAGTCATAATGTATTCTTGACTGCCGACGAGCGCTTGAAGCTGGGTGACTTCGGAGTTGCCAAGGTGAGTGCGAAAGATTATATTCCTGATGGGCATAAATCGATAAGCATGGTGTTAAGTGTTGTCTCAGGGTTTTTTCTAACGCTATATACATCATTATACCTTCACTTTATGATGATGTACGGTTGTAGGCCTGCTGTGATTAAAAATTTGGTGAGCCATGCGGGGCCATGTGTGAATTTGTTATATTTGTGTACTTTTTTTTCTCCCCGATCGAGGTGCTCAATTATTCCAATAAGGTATGGTCAAACCTTAAATATAGCAGCTTGTGATATACAATAGGAAGAGTTGTTGTGGGTACTTCTATCGGAACTCAAAAATTTACACAAAAATAACAACTTCGGACGAAATATGCGCTCACTAAAATACTTGGAACGCAATGTATTTCATAATACTGCGTATTTTGGCATATTTTAGATTATTTTAGCTAAATAGATGGTTTCAAAGGGATAAGTGTCAGGGGTAACAGGATCAGCTACAAGTATAGCAAGTAGTCTAACGTAACCTCCTACATCATGTGTCAGGAAAAGTTCATGAAATGAAATATTTTGACGCCTGTACAACCATCAGCACACACAACTTGCTAGTGCTGATGATGAAATATTATTATTGGTGACGTATTAAGAGTGTCTGAATTTTTTGAAAGTGTTATCAGAAACATCGCCTACTTCTCATTGCATACGGTACCTGTAAATCAACAAAATAGTCGAGGAATTGAAAAAGTTGAAAAGTTGGAAATAGCAAATACGTACAGTATTTAAAGCCTCCAAAAAGTACGTGTTCACTATTTCAGCACCAAGTCACATATTTCTTTTTGATATTATGTGAAAATGAACCCAAAAAGTCACTATAAAATGTCAATAATTGTAAACTTTACAACTTCGTTAATTAATTATTTTTATTTCCTGTTCACTTTTACCACAGATACTGACTGGATCTGTTAACCTGGCTTCCACCTGCGTAGGCACGCCTTACTACCTATCCCCTGAGATATGCCAGAACAAGCCATACAACAACAAGAGCGACATATGGGCCTTGGGATGCATTGTGTATGAACTTACAAACTTGGCTTACCCCTTTGAAGCCTCCAACATCAAAGTAAGCCTTCATTCGTCTTCTGAAACGTTATGTAGTATACTTGACACAGTGCAACAGCACAATTACTTGTAAAGTATAATGATGCACATATTACAGAGTCCAAATGAATTTGTTAGGTAGCACATATTTGCGGAGATTTGCCAATAGTGGATAATATACAGGGTGGTCCAAGTTCAAGTGTCGTTTTATAACGGCGATTAATAGCAGTGATTTTGCCATGACGTAGCAGCGACGCGTAAAATGTCCCACTTCGGCGCATCTTCGGCGCAATCGAAGTGGGCAATTTTACACGTCGCTGCTACGTCATCGTTAAGCGCTTCTATTAATCGCCGTTATAAAACGACACTTGAACTTGGACCACCCTGTATTATAATGTAAAATGCAAAATCACTGGTACCCCAATTTATAAGTGCAGTAGCGACGCCTACAGCTACAATTTGCCTAAGGAGTAATTTATTATTGTATACAGTAGGCATATGCACAATGCATGTACGTATATGACGGTATGCGGTTAACAAATAATTAATTTCCCTTCAGGGTTTGATAGCAAAAATCCTAAAAGGAAGCTATCCTCCTGTGCCCCTTCGCTACAGTTACGAATTGCGCAACCTGATCGGGCAAATCTTTCGACGCGATCCTTCCCAGAGGCCATCGATCAGCTCACTTCTACGAAAACCAATACTTGCCGACCCAGCCAGGAGGTTTTGCCCCGAACAAATGTCGCTATGTGACGAGCACCCTTCAACTCCAAAACACCGTCCTAAGACCAAGCTTCCACCTTTGTCAGACACAAAAAAAATTGCGCAGAGAAGACCTCGCACTTCGGTTGGACATTCAACACCAGAGCAGAAGTTAAAGAATCAAAGTTTAGAAGAAGAGTCTGAAGACGATGTTGTCGTCGAAGCTAAGCCCCCTTCCTTTCTTCAGCTTCCTCCACCAATAAGAAAAAACAGTGCTGATGTGGAAGTTGACCGAGTTTGTAGCAAATCTCTTGACACAAAGTCAACTGAGTCAGTGTTAATGAATAAGGAGGAGAAATGTTCGACTTTGAATACTGTTTCTTCCGATGTTAATGCAGATCTTCACAAAGAGAAAGAAATGTCTCAAGATAAAAGTGAACCTCCTTATATGGATGCTCAATTTACTGAAACCGGCAATAGACTTAATGTTGGCACAACCTGTGATGAAAATAAGATGTCTATACCTAACATTGTTCAACAAGGTGATGATGAAATTATAAATGAAGAAGGGAACACACATGAATCATCAGACATCACGGATTCTGGTCCAGACAACATTGCCAAAGAGCATGCTGCATATGACATTAAAGAGGTTGCCAAAGTTATACAAGCGATGAATCCTCCCAAAGTTATTGAAGATAGCCCAACAACTGGTCACACTGAACATTTAATTACAAAACGTCGCAACACCCTGGATACGACGTCTGCCTCTGATGACAGAGTGTCAAGAAGGCATTCTTTTCCGGCTCTCAAACAAGAGCAATTTTTGGAATCATATATATCAAGTATCGTGCCATCTCTACCCGATCTGAATGTAAATAACTACAACACGCTTACTGACCACCTCGAGATGAAACCTTCACAGGAAACGTCCTTGCATCCCGACAAAGTGTCTTCGATTCCACACATCAGCAAGAAACTGGAACACGCCAGTGAATCCACCAAAGAAAGTCCGTCTCTCCCAGATTTACCAGACAATGATAATGTCACCAAAAAACGCAAAAATGAAATGGAAGAAACTGACGATTCTGGTATATCTTGTTGGTCACCTCAAAGAGAGCATGTGATAACTCCACTCCCTGATGTGATAACACCTTTAACCAACAAAGGAAATAATGTTATTCAAGAAGACCGAGACCTGATTCAATTTTCTCCTCTTCACCGGAACAATCAGAAGTTTCCACCTTTGTTGCGTTCCGAGTCAGAAACCAGCGTATTGATCGACTTGGAAGAAGTTAAGCTTCCTTCTTTGGCGGTGACTAGAAATGAACTTGATGGTATCTGCATTTCAATTCATTTATAATTTTTATTATCTCATGTCGTTACAACACAACAACTTTCTATTATTAACAGGCAGCGTTAGTCCCCGGCAGCGACGAGTTTCCATGCCGAACATCATCCCTGGCAGTGTAGATCATGCTCTCTCGGACTTTTTCCCTAATTTGCAGGATAAGGTAAGCATAATGTTATGCCATACCTTGTACTCTACAGTCTACAGTATATCATATGTTCAGATGTGGAGAGATTTGCAGACAATGAAATGGCGCAATTAATGTAGGAATAATGTGGGAATGCTGTCATACACTGTAAAACCTTTACTGACACAATTTTACTTTGACTCTTGAGAGTAGACTCTAAGAGTAATTATGACAATTTTTCAGTGCAGTATGGCAGATTTTGAAGATGTATTTGGTCCTGATGCTATGCCAAAAACCGCATTCAGAAGTCCAAATAATCACCTCTTAGGTGACAAAGGAACCGCTTTAGAAGGATCAACTTGGCAGTTGGGTAATTCCTCTCTAGGAAAGTAAAGTGCAAATGTGGGATTTTTTTATAGTTTATATATATAGCTACTGTACTTCAATTCTGAAATAACTCTGAAAGTCGATACCGGTACTCACTTCCCTATCCTGACTCTAGTTGCGATTGTGTCTGAACTGCTTTCTGATGCACTGCCTTCATATGCATGCAGTCCGGCCATTATACGAACCCAGGTATGCCTACAACAATATACGACACTATACTGTACAGTAGTCCCGCTCATAAAGAATGGTACGATTCTATTGACAAAATGTTTATAGCCTCCAACCCCTGGGTCACCGGCATGTTTTTAGGGGTCATGAGGAAGGCCGTAAACTGGGAATTTAATTCAAGAAAAAATAAAAGAAAAAAACAAGGAAAAGTAGGACAATTTTAGAACTGAGAGAAATTAATCTCAAATCTAGACGTAAGCATTGGGCCAGGTTGAACAATTTGGTAATTTAAAAAATATATATATATGAAAAATTATGATTGGGGGGATGGGGACATATGGGTCGCGGGTCGAGGAAAGGTTGTATACATAGGGCCACAACGAAATCAGGTTGGAAATAATGCGGGACAGTCGGGATAAACATTTCGTCCATAGAGTCGTACCGATGGTACCATTCTTTATGAGCGGGACTTACGTCTCAACTGGTTTTCGACACGCTCGTCGGATCTTGGATGTTTGCTTGGTGTGCCTGGTGGTAGGCTATATGATAAAATAATAATGTACTGTATGGCGTAGGCTATATATTTTGTTAGTACAGTACGCACATTGTACTACTTAAAATCGCACTTTATTAGACGTGCCAGACTGCAATGCATGTTCTTTGCCTCAAGTCAGGCAGTCGTAAAAATCCGGTGCCATACAATCGTTCTAGTAATTCTCACTGTGGTTCGGTGCACTATTGCACGATAACCTATCTATGTACAGTTGTATACACGTATGACACACAATATTAAGGAAATCAACATGACGTGACCAGCAACTTGTTTTATTTTTTCAGGTCAAGACGACAACAAAGGTAAATACAATTCTTGCCAAAAGGACACGGATCATTGTTATGTAGAAGAAATAAGACAAGAGCTAGAAAGAGCTCTGGGACTAAATACCTTCCTTACGGGTAATAAAAATAGTATGCAAGTAAATAAGTAGTAAAATTCTGCCTAGTTATTTTAAAGGAAACACGATGGCACACGTATTACCTAATCGGGGCTAGATGAGCCCTGCTTAATTGAACTATCAAGGGCTGAAAAATGATAAACACCAACTGACAAAATTGCATTCTTGGATTACTTAATTTATTCATTCTGACTTGCTTATACCGCAGGCTGGTATATTGAATTCGCTCATGCATCTTTAAAAAAAGTATGAGACAGGTTAAACTGTTACTTTTCAAGAGTCAGTGAAGACCATCGTCTACTTCCAGAATTATTATAAATATACTATACGAGTAGTTTAATAACTTTCTGTTACCAAAGCTCTAAAATTAAACGTAGCGTCGCTGTACCGGATGCAATGTAAATTTATACAACCTTTTAATTTTCAGCATACAAGGAAATGAGGCGAATCAATGAAGAACAATACGACAATTTTACTGCAATAGTCAGAAATGTGGTAAAGATTTTAGGTCCGGAGAAAGAACATTATTGGAATAAGGTTCTTCAGCTTATTTTGGCTGAAGGAATGTACCACGAAAACTAATACGACGAACATGTTATAAACTTTACTCTGTAAGTCGAATTCGCTTTTTTTAAACATAATTTGCATTGGTCCAACCGGGCCAGAATTATGGACTGTCATCGCAAGAATCAGTTAACCATTTATTATGGAGTTTTTGAATTTCCTGTAATGTGCCAGTTACATCCTTTGCTAAAGCCTTCTTCTGCAGGGACCATCTGTTTGCTCATATTTTTCTCCGTAAGTGTTGGTTCTTGGTGCCATACAGCTGCCTGCAGGATTTACCTTTTTTTTTAAACCTTACTAAAAATGGTCGTTTAAATGCATAAGGGTTGTATACCCTACACTGTAGATTTTAAATGCCTTCCAAACATAGCCACGCTGTATTATTTCAAAATAATATATTTGTTTCGCCTTTCAATCACAGTGCAAGAGGGAATAAGGGTAGAAGCTACGGAATCACCCATGTGGCTGTAATAGCCTATTAATAGTTCTACAGAATGTTCCCAGCATCTTACTTTAGTTGGCCTTATATGCTTAAAATCTAGCATCCCTACATTAACTCCAGTATGATTCTCACCAGCCTGTATGTGAAGTTTACATTTTTTAAGATGACTCGAATGTAGATGTTTTCTCTGTAATACTAATTGCTGTCGTCACTGACCTGGCCTGTCCTGGCTTCCTAGAAATGGTCGTCACAGAAGGTCAATAATAATAGACAGTCCAGGTTGTGAAGCCAATTATAAGCATTGTTTCCCACTACAGTACTGTATTCATTTCACTCGGTTTGTCCCCATGTGGAGTGTTTCCCTCTGGCGACCAACTGGCGCACTCTTTCCATTCTCTCCCCCTCATCCCCTGCCCCCTCCCCTCCCAGCCAAGCCCTCCCTCCTCCCCCTCCTCCCTCTCCCCCTGCCTGCCTGCCTCCAGCGCCACCCCTCTTGTTGGCCACTCTCGAGTTCCGTTGTTCAGATTTGGCGGGGCCTGACTCCCTTCAGCGCTTCTTCTCTGGGTCCATCCTTGGCTCTTTCTTCAACGGACTTTGACCCCGCCCCTGTCACAGTGCCGGTGGGGACAGGAAGAGCACCGTCGTCGGTCAGCCCCAACAACTGCCAACAATGAGCACGACGGAGGAAGAGGGAGCGGGGGATGTGCAGATGGAGCCCCTCCGCTTGGACGAATCCAGCAGTGAGTCTCAACACCTGCATCTTCCCGTTTCCATGAAGTTGGCTTCAGCGGATGGGTACAGGGCCTACTACGATCATTACTCTGATTGCTGTTGTACTGTTTCTGTTCTGAGGGGGTGCCACGTTCTTGGAAACCTAAGTAACCAACTCAGTGGGTAACTGGTGGGAGGCATCAAGTACCTCGGTGTGCAGAAAGAACTGGCCATAGATACGATAGGGGAAATTACATGAAGGGAGCCATTATCTGGCAGCTTCTGATTGATATGTTACAGCTGGATTTATGTACAGAGTCAGCCAAGTGGGCTCCCAAAATTGCACAGGTCCACACCCATAGAAACATGAGGTTTCAAGCATATTTTAAAGCAAAGTAGTACAGTGGAACCCCGATTATCCGACCGTCCTGCTCCATCAATAAATCTACATTTTCTCATGAAATACTGTAATGTTCTATGCATTTGTTTGTTTTGCCTTAGTGAGATTGTAAATACAGTACAATAGAGTGGGTGCGTAAAAGAAAAACACTTCTTTCTTAGAAAACCATAATCTTATGTGAATATTGTACGTTACGTCATGTTTTTATGTTTTTGTTGTGTTTTAATGTATTAAAGTTTTTTTACTCCATGGCTTATCCAACCTTTTTCGTCATCCGACAATGAGTGATGGATAATTGGGGGTTCTGCTGTACTAGCTAGTGAAATTGTTCATTATTATTTGTACCATGTGATTTAATATGTATGTATGTAAACAATACCTACCCTATTGAATATCACATCTTCTTCCTGAAAATAAGTGAGATGTTCAAACATTACATCCCATTTTCTCCATAAAGCTTTATAGATGTTTGTAATTGTGCTTTATCACCTTTGTTTGCACTTATTGACACCTACAATGTTTCAGGTTCCCTTTCGGATATGGAAGATGCCTTGCTCAGCTTGGAGACACTAGACAGAGCTTCTCCTGAACTGTGGCCAGAAAAAAGTAGGTTCACCTGGAATACAGGCAGTGAGTGTGCATAGGCTTAGAGTCTTAGACGTATGAGCAACTAACTAATCTCTATTTTTGTGTGAAAGATTTGCGATTACTATTGAAGCAAAACATTGGGACACAAACCTAGTATAATTACATTCGTCACATGCCATGTAGTTATCCTTTATTACTGGAGAGTAAATAGCATTCAACTAAATTATCAATGCAGATGATTTCACAGTGTGTCTAAATTGATATAAATATAAATAAGATTTTTGCCAGAACATATTCTGTTTGCAGATTAATACATTTGTGGTACTTCCAGGTGATCACATTATGGGTAGTTTTGACCTTGTATGGTGCAGGAAACCTTCAGAATTCACACAAAACACCTTACCTTGAATCACCTTATTTTAATTGGCGTTAGTAAGTAATCAGAATATTTTGCAATTTTTTTACAATAATTACCGCTCATGAGTAGGACATTTTTTACTCCCCTTGATGTGACACCCAAATTACTATACATTTGTGCATAAAATAACAATTGATCTGTTTGTGGTAAACTGATCAGGTAAACTGATGAGTGCACTTGCATATAAGTTACCCTCTGATTTGATCTGTGTGCCCATGCATTATGAGTGGCTGCTAGCTGCTGCCGAGTACTCCCTCTTACTCCTTTCAGGCTGTTGGAGGTGCAATCATACAGCCTCTCTAATAATGTTTTGTTAAAAAATTAGTTATCTATGAGGTTTACTTCTGGTTGTTCCCTTGGTTGGATGCATTGATGAATCTGATGCATAATATGCAGGAACTGTCATTACATTGGAATAAGTTGTAGGAATTTTTGTTTGTGTAGGCATGATATGTGTATGAGAATTGCAAGGGGATTTATTTTATTTATGACAAGCTTTTATTCTCACACCGTATGAATTGAGAGGTGTGGTGGAAAAAGGTGATAGCCCTCATTTTTGTCATTTTTTACCTAAATAAGTAGCAACTATGTCAAAGACATGACAAACAGTTTGGTATACTCCAAGTTCACGTATCATGCACGAGACAGCCACACGGACTAGATCAAAACCTGCATTCCCTATGATTTGTTAAGAGAATGCAAACTTAAATTTGCTCCTGAAAAATTACATTTTTGTGGGTTATCACCTTTTTCCACCACACCCCTCAATTTCCCTTTGAAATAAGTCCTTTTTTACAATGATTTGTGACACTTCTCAGTTCCTGGAGTGCTGGAGTTTGTGTCATCATGTGGGGATTCTAGGAATGGAGACAAGGTCTCTCAGCCATGGCTAGGTGTCTTGGACAAGGAGGATCACATGCTCATGCACCGTGAGTACACTGAAAAGTTTTGTGTCTAACAGCTTGGCTTTTCATTACATGTCTAACTTGAAATGTGTGGTATGCAATTAGTTTGAAGTCGTGGGGTCTTATGCTGCATCAGACAATTCTTGGTAGTATTCTCATTGCTTGTTTATTGGTGAGAGTGCTTGCCAGAGTTTGCTTTACATCTACTAAAACAACTCTGTAGCTTCAGTGCAGACCCATGGAACCCAATGGCCCAGGAAAGGTAAATACTGGACCTTGTCATAAACTAGTTGAATAGCCCTGGTCTAGGGGAAGGCCAATGTGTTTCGTTGTCTACCTTCTTACTGGTTGGTCCTGCAATATTCTGAAATATTTTGCAATGGATCCCTCCACACCCCCATACACCCATTTTTGGCTTGTTTTGGGCCAACAAGTATTCTGCTGGCTGGATGGCATGCTAGTAAGAAACACCCTGTATAGAGACGGCCCTGTTTGGCAGAAATTTTCTTCTCAGCATCATGGCTTTGAGCAGACAAGCCTGGTGGGATCAAATTAGCTTCGTAGAACTCTCACTGTGATGCGACGTGAGGTCCCTAGACACTTAAACTGGAAATGCAATATTTTATGTTTGTGAATGTTCAGGGAGTTACAAAACAGGTGGAATGGAAGTAAATCTGATTTGTGTTGGGGAAAGTTACCATTATGTTCACATATATGCTGCTTTACCTCCTGACTTACAATAATTTTGTTCCAGAGAGTTATGAATGCCATTGGAAATTGGAACTAACTTGTAAGCCTTAGTTAGATTTACACCACATTGAATTGATGCTGACTTTTAAGACACTTGGTACAGGGTGGTGGGCACATTAGTTCTTGATATATTCATAAGTGGTAAATCACTCATCAAGTCCGTTGTACGGTATAAGGCACCAAGTCCGACCAAGTCCGGCATTGTACAAGTCCGTTGTACGCTCAACTGCCACCCTTGAGCCCCTTGAGCTTTCAGCGAAATTGTTACAATAAATTAGAGTAATACAGGATGAGATGATATTGGAAAGCACACTTTAGTAATGTTTCACATATACTGTAGTATCTCAGTATTAGCCTCTCAGTATTAGCCTCTTTATAGTAAATATTCCACTTATGTTACCGAAGCAGGTTGGCATAGTGGATAAGGCGTCCAACTGCTAATCGGGAGGTCCTGGGTTCGAATCCCGGGGCCGGCAACTCTGACCGTGGTTTTCTGTGGTTTCCCGCGGTCCTTCCAGGAAAATTCCGGAGTTGTTTCCGTAATTTACAGGCCACAGCTGCTTCCTTCCGTCCCTATCCCATCCCAAAAAGTGCAGTAAAATGAAAGCAAAGAGTTCCAGGCAAAAGAAAACTTCCCCCCTAAAGAGCCTAAAAAGGCTGATAACGGGGTATGAATTATATTATATTCCACTTATGTTGTTAGATGTTACACTCATGGCTTAGCTAATGTAAGTTTTATTTTGTAATGTTATTCGGTTATTTCACATGGTATCTGAGAATTCAACACAATCATAAATGTAGATGCTTGTAATGCTGAGACTAAATTTTACCATTGCATCATTATTTGACTATGGAATCAGTAATTTCTGATGTTTCAAGCTTGTCTCAATATTGCTGTGCCATATTGGTTTGTTCATGTGATTTCTTTGAAAATGAGATGAAGTGGGTATTCCATCTTCTGTCGACTTTTTCAGAGTTTGGCAGTTTAACACCATCTGGCTTGATGGAAGAAATTAAACGCCTTCACAACATTGCATATCAGCTGGGGCTTGAAGAAGCAAAAGAGATGACGAGAGGAAAATATTTGGAAGTTCTCAAGCGAAAGAAGAGATGAAGTGGTCGTTGTAATGGACACCCCATTTTGTTAACCTCATGTCATATGTGCTTTATTTTTGACCATGTATTTAATTTTTTTTGCTGTGTACATCTCAAAAACCACTGAATGAACAAAATGTGTGTTGTTGATATTGTCATGTGTGGTATTATTCCTCCTTGTGCCCAGATCCTGAATGTTAATGAGTCATGTGAATGGGGCTTTGTAGGTGTCACTGTCACTGGCTATATTCCAGTGACAGTGAAACATACTACATATACTGTATAGTAGTAACAATCCTTTTCAATTTTTCATGAAAGTTTATGGATTGGACAGGTCTCTGTTGTATGTGCTTGAAATACATTGAAAATCCTCATCTGGATCCAGGGATTGAAATTGGCAGGTTTTATAGAAGTTATTCTCTCTGTCCATTTAGTTTTATTTCAGACTTCTTTTGGCATTTGATTGCAAAACTACCTGCCTGCATGGTGGCATGACGGAATAAAGTTTTACTAACAACTCAGCTCACTCAGTACAGTCTGTAAGCAGTCAACACTACTCGGGCAAGAGGTGGCTTCTCTGCCCCAGTGTCACCTTCATGATGGCATGTCCAGGGACACAGGTGTTGGCTGCTGTTTTACACTCCCCTTGCTTACCTTTCCTTTGTGTGCACCTGACAAGTGCTCTTGACATTTATGTAAGTTATACAGTCATGTGAGGTAACAAGGAAGCAAGTAATTCTTGGGGTTCCCGGTTAGGGATAAGCTGTAATGTATAAAAAATAATTAGCATGAAATGCAGCATGTAAACTGTAGTAAGAGGAATAGTGTGGCTTTGGGATCACAGTGCAAAACAGCCAAATAATGCTGTTCAATCCAGGGATGAAAATTTTATTCCCAGATTGCTTTCTGCCTCTTGAGGGCCTGCAGGACCTCAGAGGTGGAAATCTGTGTCACTATAACTGCAATGCCACCAACGTTATCACTGCAATGGACCAGTCAGGCTGAAAACTGGTCCTCCTAAATCCACCTTTAAAAGGGACAATTTTCATTCTTTTGCTGAAGCTGTCAGTAACAGGTACCCATGATAAAACTGACGAGAGAATCCTCACTAGCAGAGGTATGATGCTAACAGAAGAGAGCGAAAAAAAATCGTAGTGTGTCAAGGAATTAAATGCCTACAGCCATGATTACATTTAATTAATAGGATCCATGTAATCTGCACATTTTTATAATTTTGAGCTGCAGGTTATTGAAAGAACAGAATGGTACTGTACATAAGGTTATTGCTCATCTGTCATCTCCACCTTCCAATCATTCAGATTGAAGAATACAATGTATACTGCATCATACGTGCTGTACACTGTACTGTACAGTACGCTTTATGAAGTGTTTCAAATAGTTGGGCTTGTAGGGAATTCCCGTATTTATTTGATTGTTCTAACCTTGCACAGCATGCCGGACCATTCGATAGAATCTACGGGTACTCCAGGGAAGGAAGTGAATAATTCATCCAATTTCGTGGGAAAAAGTGAGTGGTCTGATGCCTGGTATCCCCTGGGCAGGGATTTCCTGCGGCCTGACCATTGTCAATATACCGGGCAAGTTCATTCTTTTCATGCCAACACGCAAAAATGCCCCGTTTGTTCATGGACGGTAATGATGTTTATTTGATTTTCTTGACCTTTCCTACCATGACCACGCTTCCCAGTACGGTAGCGATTAGACCCGTGAAAATGTGCGTAATTTCATTTTCCGTTAACGCTTGCACCTACAAGTGAATTATTTTATGTGGTGTCGAGGACATTCCACTTTACCTTGATCCTTTCTTACGTCACGTGGCCAATTTTGTTATTGTATTCACAACATATGGGGTAGTACTGTACTGTACTTTCAAAAAACCATCGAAGTAAGCGTAAACATTGAGGCCTGTTGGTGCCATGATCCACATTGTGTTCGGTGGCATAATTATGGCAAATTTATTGCACTTTTTGAGTATGCCCTTCTTTGGTACCACAAACTATACCCGGAATGAATTTGGCTTGGCTAAGTATAGAATTCCTCTTCCGTGTCCGCAGAGGATAGATCGTGGGATAGATTAATCCAAGCCTTCCGCGGATGCGATAAGTGAAATATTCGTATAATACCGAACCCTACATATTATATATTATGTTACTTACTGTAAATTAATACGTATGATACAGTTCATATTCAAAATGTTACACGTTTGAACATCAACAAAAGCAATTGACCATTTTTAAACAGAATACAACCATGTGGACTTGAGCAGCGCAAAGTCCCACAAGCCTCCATGCGATATTATTGGCTATTGAAGACTGAATGCTTATTTGGATTAGAAATGCAAATGCGAAACACTGCATTTTTGAAGCATGGATAGATGGATTGTACTGAAGCATCAAAAACACACTGTCTTCATTTCAGTTAAGGTTTTAAAAAAAATAAAAAATAAAAATCGAGGGCAATATGCCAGAAGACATTGTTTCTTTGGCTGTTCAGCCCAACACTGCGTTTTCATTTACACTGTATTATCATTATCAATGTACAAATTTTGTAAACTGTTCTGTGGAACAAGCATTGAAATAGGCGCTAAATAAACGTATACGGTACTCTGCTGTTAGGTAAGGAACAGTCATCAGTATAGTAATGAAACAGTGCTCAATCGTTAAAATACGAACACTAAAAAAGTTAGCATGACCTAACGCCATTATAGACCAAGACGTGTATCGATGTGCAACACTACACGCGTCGTCTTCCAGAAAACCTCATTAAATCGCAATGTTCACTTTGAAACGGCCGATTCACTCGTTGGAACCATGCTTACTACCCTTGTACTGTACTGTACCAGCTCCTCATATCAGTACTTTCGATAGAGCAGATGGGCCTTGCACTCTGCCAGGCAATGAAGCATTTACTTGTCGATTTGCAATCGTTACCCAATTGCGTCACAAATAGCAGTCTAATCTTAGTTGGAGAAGCGGAAGCAACCATGCAGACCAACTCTGAAATCATTCGAAAGTATAGCAAGCGCAAAATCCCAGACATTCACCAGTGATTTGCGACGGAAATAAGGCCATAACCACTCTTGACCTCCTTCTGGTATCCTGGATACGACTTTCTTTTCATTCCTGCCAGAAACGAGGAGGCATACAGGCTCCCAAGTGTTTATCCCTCGGTATCATATTGATAAACAGTACTCAGCTCTCCGTAACCATCCACATTTGTCGAGTCACATCCTCTTTATTCCGCAACATTCTGAACAGGACCCACATTCCCGAAGAAAATTATCCTACCACGAAAAGATATGCGGCAGAAACGGCCCTGACCTGCGACCATGACCTCGAAAGGTGCCGCAGAGAATCCGCCTACCGTACACCCCTTATCTAAAGGGGAACACCAGGTCTCCCATATTTTTAGCGCACAAGTACAGTACCTGTACAGTACAGTACAATCGAAATCCGGGAGTAGATAAAACTATTTTTTTTTTAAACACAGGTAAGGGAAAATACCCCTGTATGAGCGCATGTCACATTTGACGTCATCATCAGCTGCGATTACGTCACACCCCTACCATACCGACCCCCTTCATGCTCCGTTGGGGTGGGTGGAGTTGGGGGTAGTAGAGACTGGGAGGGTTTCTGAGAGAGAGAGGCTTTCAGACAGTGGAGCACGAACCCCATTATCCCGCAGCAGGCTCCAGGGGCTCGATCACGAGAGCTAGCCCACAATCACCAGGGGGGTCAAGCTGTAAGGGAAAAGAGGGTGGAAGAATAACATCGATTGGAGGACGTACATTGTTGTGAAGTGCATGTGACAAGTGGAGACGGGACGGAGTGTCGCCATCGGAGGAGCCTACCTGCCGCGCCTACCTGGCATTTTCAAGCAGGTGAGAGAGACGCACCTTTGGGCCCAACGCGCCTGCATTCCTAGACACTTGCTTTCACGTATAGACAATATGGGGTGCCCACCTGTTTGACATTTCGCACTAGGCATGGCGCGGAATTCCTCAGCTAGATAAGTTTATCGCTTGTACCGTGTTGGGAATTTATTTCAATTTAAAATACTCTGGGGATTTTCAGCCCCTCCCCAGTTTTTTGGTCTGGGTTGCTTTGCCAAAATCGGTTCGGTTCGGGGTGGGCTATTTTAAATTTTTCACGTCGAGAGACTTGACTGATATATATTGCTCTTTCCGCTTTCGCAACTTATGCCGACTCGTTGGAAAGCTACACTGTATACGGGCGAATTGGGGTTGACTGGATCGGATTTGTTGTGAAATCAGAACGGAAGTGTTTGAGCTATCTCTCCGAACGTTGCCTTTTCAATTCCGTGTAGGCCATATTGCGCGTCATTGTCTAATCAAGGACGTCATTATTAAAGCAATCGTAAATCCAGACAATATACTGTGGTCATGTTGGATTCTTACTCATGATGACGGCACATCCGAGATCAATATCTGGGCTGCTTAATGCAGATACGTTATTATCAGTGATTACTAATTAAATATGCTCTCCTGGCGCATTTACTGAATTCTGTGGTGAAGGTTGCACGCAGGAAGCGACTGATATCAAACAATGCCCACGTGATGATGTTCCAAGTATTACGACCATGTTCTGCTTTCTTGGCTGGAATGACCACGCGCAACGTAAAAGCGGAACTAAAAGGTATATAAACAATGAGAGTACTGTATACACAGAAAATATTATTTTCGATCATGTTTTCATAAACAATTGGATGAAGGTTAATTGGATTTATGGGATACCGTGTAACTGAAGCATTTGCACTAAATTGTCATTCCCAAGGTTCGCAGGAAAGTACCGGTATGTGGGCATGTTAGGTATGCCCATTAGGCTCTTTTATGAATAGCGTATAGCTCTGAGCACTTGAATTTTTAATGTTTTCCCATATGCGGACTACTGACCAGTCGTTAGTGGTACTTAAAATTTTCCGTTATTAATCAGGCAGATCGTATTATGTACTGTACGTAGCCTCTTTAACGCGGATGGATTTCCTCGAAATAAGAAGCCTGTCAGAAGATGATGTTTAACACCAGCAGCTCAAGGTCGACAATATAAGCAAATAATTATGCTCCTGTCCTTGTTGTATTATATTCTGAGTTTCAAAAATTTCTTACCTCGTCTAACTAATGTTCGAAGGAATATGCTTGTTATTGACTAAGACAAAAGCTCACGTGTTTTTCACTACAAAGTGTTCGTTGAATAACCGGAGACTTGTTCTCTTATTGTGCTGTGAGTGACACTCTTGGGAAGAATGACCTCCATTTCTGCTGATCAGGTGACTTGGCATGATGCCCCCGGAAGTACTTGCTTTGCATACAGAGAGTGAGTCATTAAATCCCACGAAATTGGTACACTGGAACAGATTTAAGATATCCGAAGATATATACACTACCAAGTTTGAACAATAACAACTACTGTAATTACAGTGTTCATTGACTTACATAATCAAGTGTAATGTAACGAAGCTGTTAATAATTACGGAGTCTCTTACCATCACTTATAATCGTATAACTCTAAACTATTATAGTGTAAAGCACGAAATAATATATTGCATAAGTTGAGGAAGTTGCAGGCTGTCATCCTAGAAAAAGACATCCTCTTCCACCAGTTTCAAAATTAGTCTACCACTGGTCCTTTTTGCGAACAGCCAGTGTTTCACAAAAAGGAAATGAGGTCACCTCCGCATCTAGAGAGCAATAGGCTTAGTAGGCTAACCCGGTTACGACATATGAAATCCGTTTTTATGAATTAATATTGCAACTGTTTATAGATATACGGCTGTGTTTACTGTAATTTTTAGGCATATGGTTTGGGCCACCTCACGTGGTATTTGGAGAGCTTAGAGGGTGATGCAAATAGGTGCATTGCTGCTTGTCCGATGCATACCCTGATTCTATTCAGCATTCATTCAGCCTTTATATAGCACATGACGACAAAGACCTGACCTTACAACCCAATGCCTTATTCATACGCTGGCACCGATATGTAACGAATTAGGAGCAAAACAGCACACTGCATCTCGCGGAACGTACGGTACAAGTGTACTGTACATTGAGAATAATGACAACGTAATCTGATATTGTATCAAGTATCGCAAGTTGGCCAGAAGTCTTGGCGTACCAAACGACAACACCCGAGAAACCCAGTTTCCGCCCGCAAAACGCAACAAAATTAGCTTCGCCCATGCCGGATACATCTTGTGGTTTTTTGGAAAATCTTCTGCGAGTTCATTAGCTAGACGGGGTGCACGATTTAATTGGTTGAACCTTGTTCAGGAAAAATATACTTGTACACCTGCATCGTGATGCTTATGGAAATCACGTCGCTAGTTACGTAAATCTCCCGTACAGGTGTCCGGACCTTTTTATGTCGTCACGTGCCTGTACAGCACTCAGCATCGTGATCTGTACAGACAGTAGGTACAGGTCCCACGCAACTTATTGTCAGCTGCAGTTCATTTCCATGTAAGGAAGATTACAACCTGTAGTTGATGAGGTACGACAAAGCACGTAGCCAATTTCGAGAGGCTCGAGCGATGTCATAAATAGAAAGGAATCGAGAGGTATGATCAGCATGTCGATCTGGTGAGCTAGAGGAAAAACGTCACTTGAGCAGATGTTTCTTTCGATGTGAATATTCCTTTACTGTACATCCTCCGAGAACAGACGCTTGTGGCTGGAGTCGTGATAACCGCAGATACGCACGCCACAGGAATTTCCGAGTTGTCTGCAAGAATAGGCACCGGATGTCATAGGAGTGATAGCAGAAGATTGAGATGTTTTTTTGTCAAGTTTGGTATTCATAGAGTTTGGATTATATATGAAAGATCCTGCCTGAAATTGGTGAACCGTTCTTTTGTCATATGCTCCGTAGACTTGCTTCATCTTCGAATCACGATCCTTTCCATGGACAATTAATGATATTATTAATTGTCGATTTAATCCACGCTGTGGATGTCGCATTTTTCCGTGTAATCTAATAGGGTCACATAATTTTTCACGCACCCATACTCATAATATATTGAATGAGAGGTACGCTGCAATTCGAAGAGCGGTAATCAAGCTTAGGGAACTCGTTTTGTGCGAAATATTTCTACATGTAAGTTTCGTTATGTAGTACAGTACAACGTATAGGCGATTTCTTAGAGGACACTTGCAATATTCAGGAATACAGTTTTTAAATAAATTCAGTAGGCTACCCTTTCTTGAAAGTGTGAGACTTGCGTTTTCAATTTTCACAGGCACCTGTGCAGGTAACCTGACTTTGGATGTGACATTATTGTGCAAGAAGCATTTAATCGTGGTAAAGACTAGTGAGATGAACTTAAATTGGCGATTAAGTATTTGTAGGTACCGTATTTGTTTAACGTGCAGGATAATGGAAATTATTGATCACCAACAAGGTTATGCAAGTTAGTTCAAAAGAAACTGCTGCTGTAATATTATAGAGTTAGAAGTTGCCAATAAAAGTAGTTAGGCCGCATTATACTGCAGTTACCCTAAATACGTAATTACTTCGAAAAAGACATGCTGTTTAAGTTGTTAGCTACCTTTCCTTGTTATTTTAACTCTTAAAAATAACAAGAACGGCGATGTCATTTGGACCTTAAAAAATATAGTGCATATGTTCTGCATAGAATATAGTGTGTATTACCAAGCTCTTGGTATTACAGTATATTGATAGTAATGTCATGAGAAGGTCATCAAAATACTACATGTATCATACAAAAGCTCACAATTGCATTCAGTTAAAACTGGTGTGGGAGTGCACTTGGATGTGTAGCACATCCTTGTATGTTGAGGAAAGAGGCATGCTTGTCAGATTTATCATGATTGCTAGTTTCATTGTTGAGGCAGACCTCATGCAAACCATACATACTAATTACACTGGGATTTTTCCAACAGCTAAGCCATGGACACCGGCATGCCGCAGACAGTGCCAGTGGCCATGGGCAGCTTTCAGCAGCCAGGAGTGTATCTCCTCCAAGTGATGCCCATCAGTGGTCACCATGACTGGAACAAAGTGTTTCCAAGGAGGATGGTTAAGTCCCTGGCTGTCGGCCAAGTTGCCCTTTCTTTTGTGGCCTTCGTGGCTGAGGTGAGTTTTTGACAACCCACTTCTCTTGATACCAACACTATAGTTGTTAAGCTTTTCCCCCAGGGAGAGATCCTGTGGTCGACTCTGGCCAATTGGTCTTGTAAGCAAACAGTCATTTGCCATTAAAACTGCAGTAAAGAATTGTAATATTTGATCAGTCCACATGCCCTGCCTAAGGGCTTTGAAGCTACTGCATATGGCTGCCAATCGCACTTTTGAGAACCACTGGTGCAGAACAGTGATTCTCAAACTTTTTTGACCACTGCCAGGGACAAAATATCTGGTGACCCATTTTGGCATTACATACTGTGGATTTACTAGTGTCAATCTTTCCTTCCACTTCCAGGTTGTACTAATTACCACTGTGGGTCGAGGGCCTTCAGCAGGCCCATTTGCTGGAATCTGGACAGGAATCTTTTTTGGGATTGCTGGTGGTCTTGGAATAGTTTCATCGGCTAAACCAGGACGATGCAGGTGAGAAGCTCTCTTTTAGATGCTTCAGAAAGAAACTAACTTTACATTTCCATTTCAAAAATAGCATTATTGGTTTCTTGGTGATGAGCATAACAGCAGCCTTGATGACAATCCCACTGCTGGGAATCTCACTGGCAAGCCTAACGTACATCCAAGAGTGCCTGCAGGATGGCGATTACAACAAACCCTACTGGTGTACTTCAAATGCTTTCACTGGAGCTGTGTTTGATGCCATCCTCTGCTTCACGGCTGTCTGTGAAATCGTCATAGCTGTCATTTGTTCTGCACTGTGTTGCAGAGCAGTGTGTTGCAGCAGGGCAAAGGTGAGCTGTTGATTCATAGATATCACTAAATCAACCAAGTTCCATGATACTAATGATCTCTTTCTTTGCAGTATGCCAGTGCAACAGCCACATACATTGCCCAGCCTGCCAATCCTTCTGGGGGACCACTTGTGCCAGGTGACACTTACCCTCTCCAGCCACAGGGAACTTCCGTTGCAATTCCAAGTGGTGCAGGTGCAGCAGCTGTAGATCCACCACCTGCATATGTGGAGAAGGAGTCATCCAGTTCATAGGCTTGATATAGCCAGGTACTGCCATTGTGATTTTACCAAGGATGGTAGGAAAAACTTAGGCCATAAGACTCGCAAGTATGAGGTGTTTATGTGAAAAAATCTGAATTGTGCTAATGATGTACCTGCAAGATTAAGTGTTGTATTATTGAGAGGAAGCATTTATTGTACTGAGTATTTTTTTTAGATTTTTGCCAATATTATCCAGGTCAACTGGTGGACTCCATTGTACATATAAATGGACTGACATGCAACTTTCTTGGATCATTGACATCAAAATTTGGTGCGATTTATCTGTCCAATGTCAATATCATTTATTGCTGGTGACTATTTGTCATTTATTCTTCCATTACTTTTTCAGTTATGTCTTGGTAGCTTCCTGTCTAGCAAGTGAAATAGCATATTGTAGTACTCAGAACAAATTGTTCCTTTAATTGTAAGCAAGTTGACGTTGCTGCAGCTAAAATGTTAGCTATGATGTTCACCTTTCAGGAAATAAGACCATGTTGTTTTAGGGCAGACTTGAATTTTATCTCTGACACCATGTACCATTATGTAGCACTTGTGTACTACACTATACACGACAAAAAGGGGAAATCTGCTTGTAGAGACTTCTATGCAAGCAGGCTTTCACATGTTTTTGTCCTGTATCGTACCATAATTTTAATTAATGGCCATCTTAATAATTACAGTATGATGGTACCTGTTCAATTGTAGTGTAGCTGGTGTGAATGCCCATGAATTATTATTAAAATTGTTTCATGTTGTGCCACACGAGGATACAACACAGTGTGCCACACATTTCAGCAATTTATGATTGCATTTCATCATCCAGGTATTTCTCATCATTCAGAGCAGCTGGCATAGAACAGTATTGAGCTTCTACTAATGATATGCAAGAAATGAACTATGGCATTGAATTATTTGTTGTTGTCAGAATCCAGCCAATTCTTTGGAGCATGAATGTGGTGGTGTGTGTGCTCTAAATGTTTTCACTGTTGTTGCTTTTATAAATCAGGGAAGCAATTATGATAAAAAACAAAAAACAAAAACAAATCTGTCTCCACAGAGAAATTGTTATTTTGCTACCCTACTACTTATACAAGGCATGGGTTTTATCATGTGACATTTAATTGTATGGAGCTCATGATGTCACAATATTGCCTGCATCAATCTTGACATTTCCAAGTAATTGTTAACTATTTATTCCGATTCGTTTCTCCCAGAGATGTTGAATGCTGACTAGTTGGAGATGCACAAGCTGTAGTTTACAAATGTAATTAACTGTATTTTTATTATTTAGAGCACCCCTGCTTGTTACTGTCTGACAAAGTGTTTCAAAAGCAGACATTACTTTGTTAATGATATGTGTTGTACAGTATATTCATCTACGTTTATACACTAGGATAGGATCATGAATCAATGTTAATCAGGTGTTACGACTATTGGCCAAGTTTCACATGTACGCAGATCATAACTTGAGAAGAATAAATTGAACTAAATAGCTGATAACATGTTCAGTTTTTCATTCACACTGCCTCTCTCCTTGTTAAAGCTTTCCCATTTATTTCCTTTACCTTGATGTACCAAAATCCTCTTAAATGGTCAATGTCAACCCTTCCCTGTAATTAACTGTCAATCTGTCATAATGGCAGCATGAAGTGTGACTGAAAAGTTCCCATAATTTTTTTCCTATTCAAATAGGGTAATTAATTGAGACACAACATTAAACTAAATCACGATTTTTCCTCATTCTCCACAGGTAGTTATAATTATGATTATTTATGACAAGTGTCTAAACAAATTTTGAGAGCTGTAGTAAAAATAATACTCAGTTTGTATTCAACCCATGTTTTATTCCCAAACAGTTACAAAAACTCAAAATTTGAAATGTTAGGTCAGTCTCACTAACAGTAAGTGTCAGGTAAATAGAAACACCTGGTCCCATGTTAAAATGTAGCCTTACCAGTCTAGCTAACCAACATAAAAAGCCCCCCGAGGCAACACAAGTTTTCCTTGATGCATCATGTCACTCTCTGAGACTCACTCATTCCTTGAGGTGTAGATCTTTGGCCACAGTGTGTGCTGTTACATACATCAACTCAGACTTGTGCTTGTGGTAATTGTCTATGGCCTCTTGACGCATTTCTTCCCACTCGTACAGATCCCTGCAAGGAATGATTACAAAAGTGTGTGTCATGAACAGGTCCTGATGTTATCTCTGGATTGGTGAACAGAAAAAAACTAATATTTGCACATAGAGCAGAGTTATTATTGGCAGATCATAATATTGCACACTAGACTCAGCTCATTTAATACAACAGGAGAAAAGTCTACCACACAGGTGAGACAGATATTACATATGATATAATACACTCTACTTTATTGTATCCACTCCACCTGGCATCTCACTCCCTTGATTACCAAAAGGAGTGTGCATTCTTATGATCACCAGACAGCTCTATGCATTACTTGCAATGCACTGAGAATAATATTATTGTGTGATAGTTCTACCTGTAAATGGGCCTGACAAACTTCATCCTTCCAAGACTGTTGACAAATTCGAGTGCCTTTGGCACCACCTCTTTGCATTTGGCCCTGATTCCAAGACGGATCCATCTGAACTCCACCTCGGAGTTATGAACTGAATTTAGATCATATGCAGACTGCATAGCACGAACTTTCTCAGCAGAGAAGCGTGGATTCTCCTCCTGGAGCAAAAGAGCCAGAAACTCTCGTGTTTGGACGGAGTTAAGATCTTTCAGGTCAGAACCATTGAAGGGAGGCACTGAGTCCAGTGTTGGATCCCATTCCAGCCAGCGGTGAACAAGGCCCTGGCATGGTTTCGCCAGGCTCCCATCATAGCTGAATTATCAGGCAAAGAATATAATTTATTCAGTATACGGTACTTTTTATTATGCACACTTGGTGAGCCAAAAAGAAACCAAGTGAAAAAAATGCGCTGTGCCACTTGTTACAGATTTCAATGCAAAATTTGGACACATAGGCTACAGGTGCCAATAACTTTTTATAAATGCATATCAATAATAACTTAAGCACTTTAGTGATATAGTGTAAGAGCAATAGATGTTCCACTTTTGCTGTTCAATATGAAGGTTTGCTTGTGTTATGCCCAAGAGCTTGAAAGCTCATGCCCCTCTAATAAAGAATAGCCTACTAACAAAAAAATTTGCACTCACTTTGGCTTATATTTGGGCATCCCAGGTTGGTAAAACCATGTGTCCCAATCAATGTCTTTCACATCCTTGAAATGATTCAAGAAGAACTGCTTAAACTCATCTGAATCCAAGGACTTGCCCTTGTAGGTGTCAAGATATTTGTATAGAAATGGCTCAAAGGCACCTGAAAGTGTCCCATATTGTGTGAGTAACTGAATCACATAGGCTAACATGTAAACATTACCTGGTCCCCCAACCATTTCTTCCAGGTAGTAGAGAAAGGTATGACCTTTTTCATATGGGACAGTTGAAAAAGAGTCATCTGGGTCTACTCCTTTCAGGTCAGGAATTAGCTGAGTCAGTGGGTTTGACTCTCCCTGGCTTTTTATCTGTTTTGTTATACACAATACACACATCACTTCATAATTATTACCACATTAGAAACTCAGGATGATACTGCATTATTATTTCTGAGTTTTCGCTCAACTTTAGAGGAAATAGATGCAATGGGATGGGAAATATTAATGATCACACATGAAGTTGCAAATGTTGGGAGAAACTTACGTCAGAAAATCTGCAGTAAGTTCTATAGTTACACTTACATAAAAATTGCCATTAAACCCAAAGTGGTAATTCCCTTCACAAAACAACCCTTTATTTAAGCAATACTCACACTGTCTGCCAGTTCCTTCCACCCTCCAATGGCAGAAAATTGCCTGGCAGTTTCTCCCTTCATCCTTCCTAAGATCTTCCTCTCCACAAACACTGTAAATCCTTCATTTAGCCAGAAATGCTCAAAGTTCTTGTTTGTCACCAAATTGCCTGTCCAAGAATGACTGATCTCATGAGCAATCACATCTGCCAAGGATTTGTCCCCTGCCTGAACACAAAGATATGGAAGAATAAAATTGTTATGAGAAGCATGCAATGCAATATTACTGACTCCAGATATAAGATGAACATAACAACTACTGGTAGAGAGACAGTATCTGTGCTATTCAGTCCTAATCAGTGCTATTCAAGAAGCCAGTGCCACTGACCAGTAAGGTAGGGGTTGCAAAGGTGAGGCAGGGATTCTCCATCCCTCCAAATGGAAAGGAAGGTGGCAGCACCAATATGTCATAGATTCCCCAAACATACTTCCCACACAGCTCCTCAGCGGTCTTCAGCATTGTCTCAGTCTGAAATAACATTCATCACAATTAGATACCCACTCAATAAACCATCCTCAATTTTTCACACTGAGTTGGACTATACTTTTAGAGGAACAGGATTACTGAACTCCCATAAACTAAATCGCCCATTCCCTTCCACCAAAAATAACATGGAGAAACTTGCAGCAACAAGTAGCTCTCTCTTGTGAGGCCAAGTGAATGTCACCTGTTTCCCCCATTTTTCCATTATCCACATCAGTCAACCTAGTGAACTTGCTACAGACTCACTTCTGAAAACTCATAAGCAGCTTTTTCCACGATTTCCTTCTCTGCCCATACATTTGACCTGGGTCCAACCTTTCTGGACTCAATGTCTCCCACTACGATGGCAATCAGATATGAAGGAATGGGGATGGCTTGGTGGAAAGAATGCACTCTTTTGCCTGAGTTGTTCCCTTCCAATTGACCTTTCTTCACAGCACTCATCAGAACCTCCAGCTCACTTGGAGCTGTAATCTGTAAAATAGGAAAGAGTAATATTAATACGATAAATCATAGTAGGCAGAGTAAGAAAGGAACTTTTACATATCCACAGACATGAAAACTGTTATTTTTATGTCATTATTCTTTGAAGATACTAATAATATGGCCTATCACTTGATAAGTTAAGTATGCTACAGTGTTATCTTTTCATGATTCTAAAATGGTTTTCCAGTGAACACCACAGTGAAACAGCAATCCCGACAATGAATAGTTGCTTTCAATGGATTCCTTTTCTTCAACCTGGTTGCTTGAGCAGTGACCTTGAGAAGTGCACCACCTATTACTGCATTTTTGTATCCAGGCACAAAATTTCACATGCAAAGAATTGAGACATCCCATTGGGTAACCCTCACTATCTCAAAATACTTACAACTCATGGGCAAGGGTTGATGTCATGTGTTAATTATAAGCACAATTACATTTACTTTTTGACAACGTAAGATACATTTATTGCCTCCTAACAACATGCAAATCTGACCTGTGCTGTGTAGGGCGCCTTGACTGATGGAGTGTCTTGACAAGGAACCATGGATCTGCAGTGAATAGCCTGAAAGTAAAATAAATATTTTCAGAGAACAACAATAAGTAGTTTTGCACCTTCTCAGATACAAAGAACAACATAAAAGATGAGAATTGTCATTTCAGGTAATATAAAGACATACTTAGACATGCTTTATGTTATTTAGTAAGTCTGCATAAACATTGGCTGGTTTACACAGACTTACTAAATAACAAAGCATGTGTGGCATGATAGCCTAGGGCCTAGATAGTTGTCTGTGACATCACCATTTAGTAGGTTCCTCTAACTTTCAGAGAGCAGGTGTGAATTTTTCCCCATGATGAGATAATGTACCCTACATGAGGGAGCCAGGACATTGAACACCACAACAAACTTGCTTCAACATCCTTAAGAGTATTCAGAATGTTCCACTGCATGTTTTTAAAAAATTACCTGGCATTGACTAAACAGGTATGGATGCCTTTTCCCAGCAGTCTGTTGTGATGGAAGCCACTGTAGAGCACTGGACTGGGGACTGGTCTCATACTGCACTCTAACCTGACAGCTGTAGGGAGTAGGAGGAAGAAGGCCAAAATCAGTATTGTATAATGTGAATTACAAATCTCACAGTGGCTGCACAGGCAGAGAGACCTCTCCCTGGACCTGTTCTCACTCAGCCACTGCAGGGCTGTAGAAGATGGGGAAGGCAGTGGACATGCAGGTGTAGGTGCAGGTGGAAGTGTGTGTGAATGCAAGTTGACTTATGTAGTCTTCCACCTGCCCCATTTCCCTGGCCACTTGGTGCTGCTTAGTGGGGTATAAGGCAGTTTCTTTTAGACAACTGAATGCATATACGTTCTTCCTGATGTCAATATTCAGGGAGTCAGGACATTCAGATCAAACCAATATCCTCTCATTTCATCTAGTGCTTTAAGGGCATCAATTGAAAACAAATATACGATGGCTTACTGTTAAGATGATCATAAGCACATTTTCAAAATTTCAAATGCCGCATTTTTATAATCAAAAGGCACATTATTGTATCATTTTAAACCATATACATAAACATCAACACCTCATCAGCTAATTAAGATAGACAACGGTAATATTCCTACAGCAAACAAATTAATGAGGAAAAGAGAGATACATAATTACTTCACATTAAATTTCAAGGCTACCAGAGAATTTTTATCAATTTCCACAAACAAAACAAATCTATTTACTCTAAGATTCGTCAGTTTCTTCACTGCCTGAAAATGACAGCTAACAAATTATGCCATGGTACCAGCACAATAAAGTGAAAAATACAGTTCATTAAGCCAGAGAATAGTACTCTCACAGGTTTAATTAGTTTTGCTATTGAAAATCATTGCTGTCCTTTAATATCAGTATCATTATCTGGTTTAATACACTATCACGTTCTTCATTTGCTATGCTTCATGAAATTCCCTGCTACCACAGCCTGTGTACCCATGCTTACAAATCTTAGTGGTTGCAATGCTAAGGCATTATGCAACACAATTAACAAAGAATTAAAGTATTGCTTACGTTGCCTTTCCCTTTGGCAATGTAATCTTCAGTGGTGACCCAAAGGTCTTCACGACCTCCCCAATCTCAAACTTAAGTTCCTTCTTAGTCTCCAAATCTTCAACCTTGATTATCTTCAAGTCTCTTGAGTCCAGCACCTACAAATAAAGGTATTACTAGAAAAACCCTCGCTGCGCTCGCATTTTTCTATGGTGTAGGCATAGAAAACCATTCGCTTCACTCACTTTTTTCTAGGCCTGTAGCCTACAGTGAACACTGTAATTCGCTTCAGACTTATAGCCAGTGATGATGCCCATCCCCCAATCATATGCATAACCCCACCCCACCTGTTCCTCCGTGCATATCCCACATATCCGTAATTCCCTACCCTGCGACCCATCTGCAATCCCACCTTTTGGGGAAATATGCATTTTCACACTTCAACATATCCATATCTTCTGAATTTTTAAAACCCCAATTAATAACCGTATGAACAGATATTCACAACCTCTACCGCCTCTACTCGCATACACTGGCACATACGTATCTAAATTATATGCACACTTTCCGACCACATTTTTCTAACTGCTTGTAACTCCCCCTTCATTATAAACTTCCATGGAATTCTGCAGTGTTTGTATTAGATGATGAAAAACTGGTTTCATTATTCCCAACACTTTCTTTTGACGTTCTCGACTTATCACTGGGTTCAGTGTTGAATATCGCGCCCAATGCTGCTTACCAACTTTCCTTGCGGGGGTGCCAGGAAGGACCTTGTTTAAAAAACTGAAATTATTTTACTTTGTTTATAAACGTCCATGGAGTTGGCACCACTGATGAACACCATGACGATGTGGGTGGAGGAGGGTGGAAGCAGGGTGGAAGGGTAGAGGGGTGTTCATGGGAGAGGCAATGTGTCCTCGTTCAGTCCTCGTTGACGTCCAGCAAGAAACTGTGGCGTTCTTCCACCCATTGCGTATGCTTGGAACGGGGGCCAATTGGAGGCGTCACGGTAACAATATGCTCAGGTAACAATGAATGGGGGCCAATCGGAAGGTTGCGGCAACAATATGTGGCGGCCCAATCAGAGGGCATAACCAAAGTCCGAAGCATTTTAATATTACTTGGTGTGATTACATATACTCGTAGAAGCAAAAAGGAAAAATGTGCATTTTCTTACCAGATCAGCATTTTCTTTCTTTATCTCAACAGAAAGTTCTGCAGAACCAAATATAACTTTACGATCAAAGTCAACTTCTAACAAGAGATGTATGTTTGTCACCACAGCTTCATCTGCGAGGGAAAGAAAAGCTCAATTAGTGAATGTGCCAAAGCCTAAAACTGAATTTTTTAGTCAGATATTTCACTGATTTTCTCCACCTACAGCAGCACAGATTTTGTTATCACCAAGGGGACATCTAAAATTGATGATTGGGAGTGACGCAGGGCTATCATTTATGGAAATTTAAAAGGTGCATTTCATCTGGCATTAGCATTGCTGCAAAGTTAGCTGTGATTGTGCAATACCTACCAAGTGGACTTGCTTGTTAGTGCTCATGTATTTATTTACTGCTCGAAAAATTAAATGTAACCACAGCATGCTATGCCCTGAGCAATTTTGTGTAGTGCTACATAATGTAAAGACATATGAAGAAAAATTACGCAACAAGTCAATAGCCATCTCTTACTTAATGAAAACACATCTTGTAAAATTGTCAATGCTGAAGCATACTAATGGAAGTACATTTCATTTTCAACATCAAATTATGACGATGCACATCTCACACCTGAACAAGTTTTGCAAAACCCTATGTTGTACATGGGTCGTACCAAGAGGTCGTACTTATTGAGCCATTGCTGCAGTGCTGTACCCACCTGGCCTGGAGAATGAGTTTGGGTCTCCTGGACTGAGAGCCATGCTGTTAGCTTCCAGGTGCTGATCCTCCTCCAGATGCTGGCTGCTCCAATGTCTCTGCTGGTGTATGGCCCACCAGGTAGCTGCAACGGCAACCAAGGTGGGAATGACATGCCAATGCCACCTGGCCTGCATTTAGATGTAGCCTACAATATCCCACTGCCTGCAGGCTACATTAACACTATTTCAAGGCGACACATGGTCCTATACAATCCGACACTCTCAAGCAAACATCTGGACCAGCCACACAGTGTGCTGGCCTCGGGCCTGGTGACTTTCACTTCATTACAGATATCTATCTGCAGTCTGCTCACCGCACGTGTCCCTGACCTTGTGTCGGTCAGTCAGCCACGTCTATCAAAAGACATGTACGGAAGTAAGGTATCGGACTAATGTGGATTAGTTTATAAATGTATCCAAATCGTGCAAAGAGACCGTGACAATCACCTTTAACTGGAGAGCGTGCTAGGGTGAAATAACAGGCAGGGGTCAATCGGTAGGGGTGACTCGTGAGAGGCTGGCGACAGGTCGTGGCAGCCAGGCACCGGTTCCACCTCCCTCCGAGAGATGACACGGTACCCCAGCCGCGAATGAAGCAGCCCTGTACACACGCCATCTTGGGTCAGCTGGGATGACTTCCAGCTGCAATTTTGCTGGGAACATCGACCGGGAGACTTGAACCAAGTATGCAGACATGGTGGTGTTTGTTAAATGAAGGCCGTGCCCATCAATGTTTTTTTTTTTTAAATATAGTTTCTTTATCCTAGAGTTGTTCAAGTGTTCTTGGGCAGTTTGTGACACTTTTCTTTAGGTACGGTATCTCCAAACGGGGAAAAATCACGTGTACCGTATATGGATTTTCTCAATTGCATTCCAGATTTACACGTAATAAAAATAGTAATAATTTACATGACTGGTTCAGGCTTGCAAAAGTTTATGGAACCGCTTGTGTTTGAACATCCAGCTATAGCAACCAGCGACATCTGAGATGCAACGGTCAATTCTGATAAACTACTTGGGATGAATCAATGATAAGTGCCTAGTGAGGGTTGAATGGAGGAACTCGGTTGAGGTCTCCATCAACAAGGCCTACATTATTTTGTGAGTATCATTTACACCAATTCGACAAGAAAGTAGGTCACACAATGAAACTAACTATACTAAATGCTACGCCTGAGTAAATCACTGAAACGTTTCTGAAAATAACAAATTCTAGAATTGAAAATATGAATTTTTGCCTTACGCCCGCATGTAACCAGTTTTAAGTAAAGGACGTTAGGACACACCGTAGAAGGTGTTTCATTATTTACAGAAATACCGTATTGTTTCTGAAATATAAATCAAACTGTATGACTGTGCATGTGTCAGAAAACGAGCATCAATCATTCGCCGATATCATGATTTTGGCATAGGCTCGCCTAATTAAGCAAAAAAATAGGCCTCGTCCTGACAGTGCTGAGCTTCATAAACTAATCTTCGCGCCTGGTTCTATAAGGAAGACAATGCTACAAGTTGTATGGTTTATCCGCAAGCAAAACTTTCGTATGGCTAATAAATATTGTGAGATATTCTATCAATGAGAACATTACCTACTGTCAATATAACTTATGTTCGCAGGACTTTTATGGTCGGGTCTCCGTAACTCTGGCACTGTCAATACGTATTTATGACTTTTTCAGAAAACTGTGTGAATGGTTTTATTATTCTGTAGATGTAACAACTTGGGGAGTCTGAATTATTCATTTTTAGAAGCGCATTTTTCCTACATGAAGCAGTCACTTCAGAGACGTCAACTAAATGGATCTTCTGGCCTTATAATTATGAGAGGAACTAATTTATTACGGAAGTTGATATTAAAGTGAATATATATACTGTACTGCTTTGTATTTCTGATGAACAATATTTTTTCCCTAAGGCCTACTTGCAGAAGACCAAAGCAATAATTATGTCTCATCAGCAAGTTGGAACCGATGCAGAGTGTGGTGGCCCACCATCTCACCTCCTGAACAGTCCACCTAAAAAACAAATTCCATCAGGACTTCAAAAAGGACTGGCAGGGGCTCAGTTAGTTATGGCTGTCATGACTGTCATTTTTGAGGTACATTTTATTGAAGTCCAGGTTTAGATTACTTTGATATCGTACGACAAAAAACTCGTACTTCCCTCTCTTATATCATGCAAATTTTGCCATTTGTTTCAGATTTTAGTAATCATGTTTGACATGATGCCTATAGGACCAACAGGCATTTTGGCAGGGGTGATGTTTGGGTGTGCAGGAGGAATGGGAATTATCAACGTGGCTGCTCCAGGAAGATGCAGGCATGTTGAATATTTTTCTAACAAAAAAAATTAGTCAATATTTTATTATGTAATAACACACTTAATATGTTTTTACCTACAAAGCTAGGCCTCCCGTACTGAATAACGGAATAACCAATTTGTTAACAATACAGAGTGGTCCGTCAATATTGCACAATAGGAGAATTTGTGTATTTATTCACCTGAGTCAAAACCAGTGCAAGTTACTCCTTGATGCTTGATCTAATCCACGACCGAAATATGCCAAATACTCGTATTTTGGATGGAAATCTTTGTTTTTTCATGTGGGCGATAAGTTGTTTTCGTGGCGCCTCCATGTGAAATCTAGACTCTAGAGTCTAGAGAGTATCCTCGCCTGTCGGGTAGGCCAGCCAAGAACCACCCATGGCTGTCGAGTTGTCTGCACATCAGGATACTCCATAATCACTAGGCGCGGCCAAAAGTGAGAATTAGGTCTGAAAACGTCAATGAACTTGTGTATAATACCAGAGTTGCTCACCACTCTGCATAACTTTACCATACACGTGTGGTCAGGAATGGTGATGACTGACGAGTTTCAAGAGAGTAATGAATGATCTATTTTTTCAGTACTATAGGATTTATGATTCTGAGCATTTTATCCTTGGTGATGGTGATCCCATTGCTGGCCATAGACATTGAGAGTATGATGCGTTCACACAACTGTTCAGCTGGAAGAAAAACGTTTTTCTGTGACGGTATGGTTCATATTAATTTTATCATTTCAAAGAATGTGTGTCAAAAATAATTTCATAAATAATCCAAACGAAACGATGTAATATTTTGCATCCTAATGAGTAATTTTAATCAATGAGTAACTTGGTATAAAATTATTCATATTAATGCCAGCAAAGCATGGCAAAGCCCCAGTTTAATACCTTTAATAATGTTCTCAATTTCAGAACATGGTCACACTTATGCTACTGCTGCAGCTATCTTAAGGTCATTTTCATGCCTGGTTGCTGTGTGTGAAGCCATAGTCTCCATATTATCATCTGTTATGTGCGTGTGGGTTGTATGCTGCACAAACAACGAAGTAAGAAATGTTTGGATACCTTGAAATATTGTAATCAAATATTTTTATCGCATCATGTTAACATTTTTTAGAAAGAAAATGCAGCTCCAGCAATGTGGGTGCAAGTGCAGAAACCACCGAATGTAGATGTGAATCAGACACCGGCATCATCGCACACTGAATACTCCGATTTGTTCGCAATTTCTTCACCTGAAAATTAGACTGTCCAAATCATGGCCCAGAGTTTTTGTAACTCGACAGGATTGTGATAAACTATAATGTACTGGAACATATTTGACTGTTACTCATGGACTATACCCGAGACTGCACCGTGTCCCCTTACTCATGGGTAGCCTATAAAAAGCCTACCTATCGAAAACCATGTGCGTGGCTTAATTGCAAGACGATTCGTGTATTGTATAACTATCAAAGATTTTTAGGGTGTTTTATACAGTATGTCAGTTACATGAGGCTTGTCGTATATTACGACATCCGTTTTATTGTAAGTTGTGTTTATTCATAATTATAGTGTTTTGCTGTTGATTTAAAACTCTTATTATTAAAATATTAGTGATGCTCCTTCAAAGTTTCATATTATGTCTTGAAATGTTGTCACATTGTCATCCCTCTTTCTCTGTCAGTAACTACTGTATATTAATTGTGTACCAAATCTTTGTTACTAAAATATTAAGGTTTGCAGGGTGTGATCGATTTCTACCTACATCCTCTTGCATGCGCAGCATTCAGCTCATAAATTGCGAAGGAAGAGTAAAATTACTGCGCAGTATTCAGGAATAATATTATGTGACATTTTCGTCCCACTGCTATAGTTACTGCTATCTTAGCAGTTCCATTGCCAACACTGGTACAGTGGTACTGCTAAGTTGGCAGTAACTAGCAGTGGGACGAAAATTCCACCCAATTATATTAGGCCTATACATTCTCTGTTTTGCATATAATTGCCCGGGGAGACAGAATGGCTCTGTGGTGAAGCGGAGAGAAAGGTCCCAGGTCCGATCCCGATTTGTCTCAGGATCAGGGTCTTTGGTGAGATTTTAAGGGACCTAGTCTAACCATCGGGGAACACATTAAAAGCATCCATGTCACAGCAGTGTATGTTTCCCTAATATTATGAAATTGTGAGCCCTTTCCTTCGGGGAAAAGTGCAACTTTCATTTCATTATGATTTTACTCTTCTTGATAAGAAAGCCGAGCCTCCACTATAATCAATTATACAGCATCTGCAAGTGACATTCATTTTGCTGTAGCCTACAGTCCTCTACTATCATTTTCAGTACTATGAAACTGCGTGCTACATCAAATGCATATAGCAGAAATTCCTATAAAACTGTCATTAAATCTCACGACAGTATGTGACTGTCGCAAAAAATGCGTTACGGTCTGTCCACAAGGCAAATGGCACAGACCTTTCCACTGTGTTGGCAGTCTCATGGCCGTTTATAGAGTTGATGTGGAGGGGTAATTGTATGAGAGGGTAATCTTTGTTGACAAGCCGTGATTGGTTTGAATTAAAGGGGGATGAGGACGAGCAGATTAATCTCTCTCTCTCCCTCTCTTTCTCCTCTCACCCTCCCTCCCTCCCTCCCTCAATCTCTCTCTCTCTCTCAGTCAAAGTCACTGATATGGGAGCTCCTAGGCTCCGCCATCTTCCAGTTCAGGCTGCTGTAATTTCCACCGTCAGGAGGAGTTTGAGCAGCACATGTGATTGAGAACACTTGATGGGAATTAGTGCACAAGCGGCCATAAACTGTGAGATACAGTGATTTTTCCTAACTTATACCTGTATTAACTCTCGACACGTGTCTACTCACATGCTCGTCAGTGTTATTAACTTACTGGGAGAACCCACACTGCATTTTGTACAATGATTTAATCTACACGTAGTTATGTGATATTAGAAAAATATTATATTACATGCTGTGAACAGTGCATTATAAGACTTATTGCTTTTGAGAGCCGAGAATGCAGTGGGCTTCCTTGATTTTTTAAAGTATACATATTAAATATAAACGATATGTGGCAAAGACCACCTTTGCTGCGTTTTAATGAAAAAGTAATATTATTGATTGACGGGTTGATTCAACCTCATTATCCTAAATACACTTTAACTCAAATGTAGGCAATGAATGGAAGTACCAACAGCACTGTGCCACAAGTGAGCCTGTACTTTCTTAATAACTACGCAGCTGATACACAAGAGGCAAAATGGAAAGAAGCCTTTCCACAAAAAACTTACAAAGGTATTCCATCACCACACCTCCGTCAAACTGTGATTTTGAATCTAATGAAATCATTGGTTTCCTATTATTCCAGCGCTATTTTTTGGACAGATTGCTTGTGCTGGATTGGCAGTGGTCATTCAGGTCAGTAAGATACAAAAATGCAGGTAAGTTTCATACTGTAGACAAGTAAATCATTCATCAAATTGACACTTTAAACAAAGTGAACATAACTAATCTAATAATTTGCTTGATCTCCACTGTCCCTGTTATCTGTTACGTGTTTTATTTATAATGTATGTATGTATGTGCCTTAATTATTAAGTCTTCGTACAAATATTTTGTCTCTGAAGTTCTGAAAGAGACTGCTAGTGTATTGCACCATCTAGATCTATCGATAGTGCTTTTATTTATTATTATTTGAGATCATATCACTTTTTGTACGCTATTAGACATACTAATGCAAAGCGTGTTTAAGTGAGTGTTAGTTAATTTTAGTGTACTCTGCAGGTGTAGCTAAGTCTTTTCAATAAATTTTCCAGATAATTTTACTGGCAATGAGCGGGGACGCAACAAGAACTCATTCCACTGGAATTTGGACTGGAATTCTTTTCGGTCTTGCCGGTAGTCTCTCTCTTTGGTCCATGGTCAAGCCTGGAAAATGCAGGTCATTTTCTTTTCATTTTTCACCACTGTCTCGAGGGTTGTTTATTTTAAATCATCTTAATTTTTGGACATTTATAGTGTAAGTGGTTCTGTGACTACCTCCATACTCGCCATAATTGCAGCCGTTGTGTTGCTAGGCCTCAGTCTCAATGATATTTCTCTCGTCGCCAAACATTGCATCAGGAGGACTGAACCTCAATTTTATTACTGTGGTAAGTTGCAGATTCTTTTTGGTCTCTGTGTGTGCGGTCTTTTAAAGAGCTTCTGACGGTATATACCGTGATTCATTTTCTTCAAGTAATGGTTACAAAATAATATTGTGTGGTATTACCTTGGGTATTACTAGACTGGCAATGGAAAAATTATGTATGCGCGGAGAGTAATATTTTTCCCCGTTTTTTTTTAAAGGGAAGAATTACACTGCTTCGACTGTTTTCATGATAGTACATTGCTTCGTAGCAGCAAGCGAGGGGTTCTTGGCGTCTTTATCGCTGTTTTGGCTTTGCCGTCTTGGATGTTGGGAATGGCGAAAGGTAAAAAAAAAATGTCATTGACGCCGCAAAATTAATTTACTAAGAAAATTCTTGGCATCTTCTATTTTTTTAGGAAAGCTCATCTACTCGTACCTTGCAGCAAATACACTCTGATGATAAATCCAAAACTTCATCCACTGGTGCAAGACCTCGAGACACATTTGTTGAACCGGTCAATATGGACTACTCTATTCCTGAAACAATTGACGAAGAAATCGCAATTTCTCATGACTTTGGAGACGAAAGTGAGCCATTGGTGTCCTGAACACTAGTCTACATGAGTCCCTGACGCGTTGCAATAATAAATTGTGCAGTTCCTACTCAAGATCTTGAATAAAATTATTGCTGGCAGCACTATTTTGTGGCACAGCAACCTGCATATTGCAGCAGGATGTTCCACAACACTCTTTTCCTAGCCCTCAACTTGGCGTCAAAGGCAACAGATGTGTATGCAGAAAACAAGTACAACCAGGTTTGGTATAAACTATTTTCGATTAATTTAGTGCCATTAAAGGACTAATAGTTTGAAATATATATTTTTTCTTCAGTTGAAATTTTCATCTAGGATTAGGTTCAGTACCACCAGAAAGGTAGTGTTTCGAATCACCCTGTATGCAGAATCGCATGCTATAGTGTGGGAGTTGGATTATATCAGTGATCCAGAAAGGTCTTCTTGAACCGTGAGGACGAGAGCGGGGGCAGAAGGGGTGGTAGGGTAGTAGGAGGGGAGGGAGGAAGGGCAGGATGGAGGTCAGTTTTTTTCTGGCATTATTTATTACTCCAATGACATCGCCCAGTCAGTCACGAGTACTGAAGCTGTTGGTGTCAATATGTCGCCACATCTATCTCAGACGTTATCGGATGACAGCTTTCGCTCTGGATTTCACTACTTGGCTGCTGCTTCCGGCAGAGATCTGTATATTTAGACGCCATCTTGTGGATATTTGATTCTATCTTACCAACACGAGTAAGTAAAAAGAAATCAGGTTATTTTTATCATTTGATGGTGCTGGAAATCTTATAGGTTCAAGGGTGAGGTTTTTTTTCCTTGCTTATAAAATTAGGAGTTGACTCCTAAACCCAACCCAAACACAACAATGAGTAAGGTCTATATACCTTGGTTATAAAGATGTTGCTTCTAACTAAGGTGAAAACATCCACCTAATAATTCACACTATTGCCTAATGAATGGCATTTATGAAGCGCTCAAGGCATGCAAAGTATTGACTTTAGCGTTCGTTTCAGTAAATGTCAATGGTTTCACTGAAACACAATTTTCAGAGGATGTCTTACTGTAATATCTGTCTATAGCATGGAGTCGCAGGAGGCTGGATTACCTCCTCAACCTTCGGCCACTCTGATGCAGTTTCCACCGGGTGTGTACTTTTGGAAGCTGGAAACTTCACCTTCTGCCTCTCAAGACCAAGTTTTGCTTCGAAAGGTCGTGGCAGTACTATCCTGGGTGCAACTGGCTACGAGCAGCATCATACTGATATGTCAGGTACTGTACACTGCATATAGCGTGGATCAAAAATAAGCCAAGTACCATAACGGCTATTTTGAAGGAAACACCCGAGTACAATATTCCTGCATACGTCTTCAATACGAATGACTTCTCTTCCAGATTTTAAAGTATGTTACATGGGGATATGTCTACTTTTTGCCCCTAACAATCTCCTTCGGAATCCTCGGTGGGGTTACTGGGGGTGTAAGCTTGTATTCATCGTGTAAAGCTACCAGATGCAGGTACAGTATGAATACTATTGGTAATAAATTAACCTATTATACACGCATTATTTTCGTTCTTAAATTTTCACAGCATCATCAGCAGCCTCATGTTATGTATGATCTCCCTGGTACTCTCTCTGATAATTATATTCCATTCTTATGCAGAGTGGATAGGAATTGTCATATATGAGAGGGATTCCCAAGTGTCTTTCAAAATAGGTAAAAATAAAAATACGGTGCACTTTGATGCGCTGAATATTTATAAAATTATTAGATACCCCGTGCTGGAGCCTTTTGGCTCCCTTAGGGCGGGGGTGGAATACCACCATTTCATATCTGAATATGTTTAGTTATAAAATTCTGCCCACTAACATCTTTAATTCCTTTCCAGTGCCTCAAATGTTGCAACTTTTTTGCGCTGTTTGCTTAACGGTGTCTGAATTTTTGACATTGTCGGTGTGCAGTCGGGTCATCTGCTGTCCTGGAACAAGGGTAGGATGAGTAATGTGTGGTTTCATTAATGAGATCCGAAGAACTGTGTAATTGTTGGTTAAGTCCTTCATAATTGAGAAAGTTATATTATACTAATATAACGAGGTTATTTTAATCAATTATTTGCTTAGTGCGATATAGATGGTCACAAACACTAATGTCATGATTCTCCCACATTCTCCTTGATAAGATTTGCACCTGGGTTAACATTATTTTATAACTAAATCCGTCACTCTTCCATCAATTTGGTGACAGTATATTTGAAACCAAAAGATCATGGGTTCTGGCTGGTACACATGGCTATTATGTTTGCAAAAACCTTGCATGTGACGGGCAATTAGGCTACTTTTGTTCTCTGTTTCAGTTTCCCAATTCGACAGCCATTTACGTCCCTCATCAACAGCAAGGACAGCCGGAAACCGAAAATGTTTCAGCACCGGAAAATAGCATGGAGGATGTTAATCTTCACAAAGAAGTCCAGAATCAAAGAACTTCCTTACCTTGTATACCTGAATAATGAAACATTATTGTATTGTTGGTTATTTTTTATGACACTGGAACTGCTATTGAAACAGATATCAAGTAGCTACCATATTACGTTGTAGACCTAAACGCTGTATCTTATGCGGCTTTCGTACATGTATATTGCATTCAGATATTCCACTGCCGTAATAATTTTATGTTACGTTATGAATGTAAACACTTGACACATAAAGGAATTGTTAAAGTATTATCCACTACCCTATATAACAAGTGATTTTTCAATTTCATATAATTATGTTTGTGGTACTTCATATTACAATATTGATAACCTGCTTTGATAACCTGCTGCCAATATACACGAGGGCAAAGTACATACCCAGCCTAGATTTAAAAAATTCGTGCATGTGCCTCAACGAAATATCCACCATTTTCTCAGCTCTTCTACAAGGACAGAGTAAACTCCATGTTCAGGTTAAAAACCTGGACAAACTTTTATTGCTGTAATTTCTGGTAAACAAATCCAATTCCGAAAAATTATTGAAACAACTTGCGAAAAAAATACATTCGTTACAAGAAAGTCAATGCTTGTTATGTGTTTCCAGTACAATAAAGCAATATATTACAAGCTATGAATCCTGCATCCCCCTTTCAGGAATTATGGCTTATAACTTATAAGTTAATACTTCAAAATCTCGAGAATATTTTTCATTTCCTCCGTATGGAACATAGCAGCGTTGATGACTAGGATGATACTGGAAAGAAAATAATTTCAATAATTATACATAGACAAAAAAAACTCTAGTTGCACTTACCTTTCCGGTAACTAATGTACTTCCAATTGTATACCGGCATATGTACAATGTATCACGTCCCCACACAGCTGAGCCAGCAGCCACTGCCCTTGGTGGGGGAGTTGAACCACTCCCAGCCACCCAGAGGAAGCTGTGCTCTCCCGGGTCGGTCAGCACCTATACGTATAATTGAGGATATCGAGAGTTATCACAAATAATGAAGACATTTTGGGCTGAATATGTAAAAGTAAAAACTAGAGGGAAGTTGAAAACTAAAATACCGCGGTTACATGCAATTAGGTAACTTTACCTGATATCGTGCAGAAGAGTACTCCCTGCCACCATAAGACACGTAACATTTGTGTAGAGAACTAACGAGCTTTCCAGGAAGAAGATCTCTTACTCGAGTCATGCGACATAGATATGTCCGCTCATTATTGGCTTCTCTTCCGCCAGGAACACTGTGTGGCGGAGCATCTCCGTTGGTAGATTCTATCCATACAGCTTTAGCTTCAAAGTATAAACATTGAGAATGGTAAGTACTTAATATGCCCATACAGTACAAATTTACAGCATATATATTGGTGGTGCAAGCAATCTCACGCCACATAAACACCAAAGGGTATTAGTATAGTGTAGGTGGTATAATATGTAGTCTATACTTATTGTTATAATTAGTGCCATTGCCATACTAACTTGCGACTAAAGCACGTTTCCAACGATTATAATGCACGTTGTGACCAGGTGGTGTTCCCTGCGTGAGCAAAATGTTATACATATTGAGAAAGAAGGATTAGTATTAGCATTAATAAAAAAACAACATTACTGCACGTACCTGACAATTACTTGCAAGCACAATTAATACTATCCCAGCAAACAACAAGTGCCGTAAAAAATGAGCCATTTTGACTCCGCGATAGCGACACTGTAGCAAGAAACAAACTGGCCTTTCGGCAAAAAGTGGAATACTGCACAGCTTTATAGAGAACTGATAGTGACTATCAAAAGGTTATATTTGAATGTCACTTGCAGAAAAAAATGCTGCTGACGTTTTTGACTCCTCAAGGGTGAATTCTAGTCAACACTTTCGTTGACTTCTAAGAAGAGATAATAACACGTGAGGAATATGCGACATCCTTTCCTGTTAAGTTGATATAGGATGGTTATGAGAATACCGGTATAATATATTTGGTACGTTATGCTAATAAAGTTGTTTTTTTACTCTAGTGGTTTGTCACCATAGTAGTTTTCTTAGGGAAAGGGATTTGGCATTTTAAAAGAAAAGTTTTACGAATATTGTGGTCCAGAATTCGAGTAATACGGAAGTCGAGTGGCATGTACCGCGTTTATTAAAAACTCAATGGGAATGCACCGTAGAAGTATCGAGAGACCACGGAAGCTGACGTCACATATGGCACTCTTCCACACTGTTTCTGAACGAATTTGGGCTCATTCCAGTTGTCAACTCGACAGTCGGTCTGCCTCAATTTCAGTAGTTAAGAGCAGTCGACTATTTTAACATCCCGACACCTCTGGCACTCTGGTAAGTGTCGTAGAGTTAAAAAAGTAGCCTTTTAATCACCTGACCGGCAAATCATGTCTCTGCCGAGGAAACAGTGAACTGAACTTGAAAATAACATGACGCAAAAATAGCTCCAAAGTCGGCGTCAGAAGTATATTTGGGCTTGGGGGCTGACGACATGGAAACGATTTTTTTGACAGAGCGTGCCATATGCATTGTTTCAGTCATAATGCGCAATGGAGGCGACGGAAATGTACCTTCATCCCAGCAGTCCAGGTTGTCCAGGGGCATTCCCACGCTCCTCATTTCACCTTCATCCGTCGATATTGAAGAGGCAGAGAGGAGGTTCCCAAGAAGGACCATTCAGATTTTGTCGATTCTTCATGTGATCTTTGGAGTCGTTTCCATTGCATCGGAGGTAAGGATAATGCTGGCTACATGCATGTTTCGATGGCAGGTGTACTGCACAGCCTTAGGTGTTGTCAATAGATGATGCCATGGCACAAAATTTAATTCGCCTCGAGGGATTTGGAAATATATTGTGCAAAGATCGTCAATGTAATATACAGTACCGCGACTTGTTTTTAGCAGAAGCAGGAATAGGTCACACTGTACTGTTGAATACACGTTCATTCAGATATAATTATGCATATTGTCCGGTTCATTTGACGTCTAGACTTACACACGACTAAAATAATATTATCTGACATGTATGGTTTGGTTGTATATCTCTGCAGATAACCTTCAGCGTTATTCCTCCTCACGTTACATTCTACCTGATCGGCGTGTGGTTCGGACTCGTCTTTGTCATGGCAGGAATTATTGGATTTTTGACTGCTAGAAGAGTAGAGGAGAGAAGGTTCGTGCTACTGTCACGTAAGGTATAAATAGTGATACTTCCAGGAAATTGCTTATATATCTTAAAACATATAAATGAATTTTCTTTCATAGAATTCAGATATGTGAATCGCTACTACTGATAAGGCCTTTGATCATGCCATAGGCATTATGGACGATGAATAATTTTACAGAGGAACTAAGAGGTGTAGGCTATACTGATTACTATTGTTGACTACTGTTTTACTCTTGCTACTGTTGATACAGAACAGAAAGGAGTTCTTGATGCCAGGTTTGGACAAAATTTTCCACTGATTGGAGATTCTTTGGTGGGAAAATAATCGAATAAGGCATTGCACGTCTGATGTTATCTATTTACTTTTCTTTTATTCCTTGAAGTCTGTGTAATTACGTATACGTCGTATGTCAACTGATCGCTTTCTGCAGCTAGAGATAATATTATGTAATATAATATAATATTATTGTCAGACAGCACTAATAGCAGTCTGCTAATTTCTGTACCATTTTTTCCCAGACTGATCAAAGCATTTTTAGTCGTGTCATCTGTGGCATCAATTGGAGGCATTTGCATCCTAATAGTTCAATTATCGTTTATCCGCTTTTGTATCCTTTTGTGCAAATCTACATTACATGTATGCCAACCCTGCAGCATTTCCTTAACAATTCAAAAGTGGTAACCAATGACGGATGTGAATCATGTGGAACAGCAACAATAATCAGTATTATTCTTAGTGCAACAGTAACATGTGAACTTCTGTGCGGAATCCTTAGCACCGTTACAGGATGCTGCATTACCTGGTCTAAAGAGAGGTAAGGATACTTTTCAAAACCATCATTATAGTGTTATTAATTTTTGTCGGCATAATAACCACTCCTAAATACTGACAAGCATTTTACATTTCAGGAGAAATCCATACGCTCCTAGAATTCCGGATTGAACACATATCCCAAGTCTACAAGTTCAAGCAAATGCTTCGTCCCAACACAATAGGTGTGCTATACATACCTTGATACATACATTATACAGTATACGCGATTTACGTTGAATACGATATTTATGTACCTGTTATAAATACCAAGTAAAAAATAGGCAAGATGTCGTCATCTGAGCAAATGCCTTTCATCACAGTTAAATACCACCCTATAAGTTATAGCGAGTCCCATGAATGTAGCCATGGCGCCCTTTCGTTTGTGTGGTGAAAAGTCACACGCGGGAGCCGTCGACCGACCTCCGTACCTTGACCTTTCCGTGTGAAGTCAGCGTAACCAAGATCGATCAGGGATGGCACAAGATTTTGGGCTGGTGAATTCAACACTCACCTATCCCCTTCTCATCCTTCTCCAACACTTTCATTTTTTCGGCACCATAAGTTTTAGGCAGTCTGTGGAAATGTCAGATCTGGAGAGTACGGTAGCTCATTTGTGATAACAAGGTACGTACGTAACTTAGAGTGTGCATATTACTAATTTTAAAAATGCAAAGTGAAATGTGTTCAAAAAGTTCATGCAGGCGCATGTATAGGCGAAGGTGTCTCGGAGACTACGGTATCGGTCGACGATGGTCCATGAGGGTAAAGCACATAGTATGTTCTTGCACTGTGTAATAACTGACCACTTTCACAAATAATCTTCCTTATAGAGTAATATGAAAAACACGCGCACATTTTATTTTCTTTTAGTCTCACATGTCTCGGAGCACGATGTGTAGGCTACAAAATATTCTCAATTATAATAATGGATACCCCGTGATATGCCTCTTTCGGCCTCTTAGGGGACCATCTTTTAATTGACCGTCTTTATTCGTTGCCTGTCATGTGGTCGATTTTGGTAGTGGGAGGAAACGGGAGAACCCTGATAAAACCCACGCGAACACGGAGAGAACCCATCCAAACTATTTCCACATAAGTGTCCTCTATCCGACCCGGGGATCGACATCGATAGATGCTAGACTAATCCAAGTTCACAAAATGACCAATAAACGACATTGCCCTTGGAACAATTAAATACAAACATTGGTTTCGAAAATTGGTGGTATTCCACCCCCCTAAGAGGGCCTAGGGCCCTAGCACGGGGTACAAAAAACAAAACAAAAAACTGTGCAAGGAGCATGGCATGGGTCTGGAAGACCAGCGACGACGTTGACATCGATGTCTATCCTGACAAGTATGGATACCCTTGTACAGTGCTGGACACAATAGCATATAACAAGTGTAAACAACGACTTTGGCGTTACCTGGCAACTGGTCGTGTTCGGACATCGTCATGTGGAGAGTGCTTAGCGTTCTTTCTGTCGTTGCCACTGTTTACAGGTAGCGATTGATGCTGGGACGAAGGGTGTGTGCATGCTTACCAAGGCATGGCATCGGAATAAGCGGGCTGAGGGGGATATTATTTTGAGAAGGCGATTCGTTATTATCACACTATTGTCACTTTCCAGTATTAGTCAGGATGCATGGAGTTACTGAATGATCGGGAAGGAGTCCCCAGTGGCAACGACAGAAAGAACGCTAAGCACTCTCCACATGACGATGTCCGAACACGACCAGTTGCCAGGTAACGCCAAAGTCGTTGTTTACACTTGTTATATGCTATTGTGTCCAGCACTGTACATGCCTGCATCGCTGGTTGCCCCTGGCCCCGGCAACCAGCAATGCAGGCATGTACAGGGTATCCATACTAGCAGCTCTTGATACTAGTCAGGATAGACATCGTCGATATGTCAAAGGTCGACATATCCAAAATCGTCGCCGGCCTTTCGGGTTTGGTTTCGTTTGGAAGAAGCCAAAGCAACTGTGGCTATCTGGCTATACGAAGAAGCAAAGGTGGGACAGATGGAGAGAGAAACGAAGAGGAAAAAGAAGAGAGGAAAGACTAGTATCTCTCTTACTCTGTGTCCTATCCCAAAGACCTGTCGGGCTTGGGTGGCCCTGCCAGTAGACGAAGCTACTGCCGGCATAGCTCTTGGGGTCATGGGGGAAACGCAAACCCCACCACCACGATAAGGTGGAGCTAGCATCGGGGGGCCGGCCTTTCGGGCACATGCATTGCCTCTATCATACGCACCCCCTACCACCCATATCATTTTGGTAGATGAATTCATGAACACGCTTTATACCGTACTTCAGCATGTTGTTGTACTGGTAAAATTAATATTTGAGACTAGAAGGGCTTCAAAATCTAAACAACCGAGAGCATGACATGGTAGATAGCAACACTGTGCTATTGTACATTGATTGCAATATTGTAAATGCCCATGGCAATTGTAGGCTATACACATTTTAAAGTGGAAAATTACAGCATACAAAGCTCTGTAAAGGAGTTCTGTTGATGATGTGACGGTCATCATATCTGTCCCATAGAACTCACATCAATTTTTAAAAAACTTTTGAGCTCTAAACACTAGTGACACTAGTAATAAATCCATAGAAACAGTAGGTTTTGCATTACCACTTCACCATGGTTTTTTAACATGCTTAATTATTACTTTGTACATAATTATTAAGTTGCATAATTTAGAACATGAGCCGTATACAACTTTGAAGAAATGGCCATTCCCGCTCTAATAAGCTTTGCCACAAGCGCGGCAAAAGAATATTCCGCAGGTAGATTGGACTTCCACACTGCAGCTAGACTACTGGCTGAAGCCTACGGAATTCCAATAGCCTTATCCGAGCATATCCTTAAGGAGTGGCTGAATGGCACCCTGACTTTTCCCCGATTCCTAGAAATCCTGGTCTCCAGCACAGGCCTGAAGGTCGACTTCAGTAAGATGGCTCTTCCAGCACCACCTTCTGAATTGGGCACTGACACTTGGGAAGGGGCCTATAATAATAGGCGATTCCCTCTCGGAACTGTCAAAATCCTCAGCCATATCTTCTTGGCAGGAGCCTTCGTCAGTTTTGTGTCTCAGGTGGGTTTTATACAAATTAACTTTTGAGGTTATTAGTTCATATGTTGGGTTAGCTTGCGTCTCCCTTCATCACTGACTACCCCTCATAGGGAAATGTCGTGATGTTGTTGTTGTTGTAGTGTAACTACCCATCACATACTAACGCAGAAATGATTTTGTACTGTTTCAGGCAGTGTTGGCTGCTGTAGGTGATGCAATCAGCTGGGCTTGGATGGGCATGTGGGCAGGAATGTTCTTCTGTTTCTCTGGAGGACTAGGCTACATCTCTGCCTTTAAAACAACAAAATTCAGGTAGTGTACAAATACAATCATACATGTCACCTGGTGCCTAATGGCTACTGATTAGCTCTTTTTTACATCCTGGGAAATTATATTCCCTCTTTTCCACTAACGTAAATAATCTACAGATAATAACTGAACACCCTGTGACTGTGTACTGTATATGTGTAGGGTTCTAGCAAAATATTTGACTACCATAAATTTTTCTCACTCCAGTATTGCCAGTTTTCTGGCAGCATCCATTGTGACTACCGTTGTGGCCATATTCATGATGGCATTTGGTGTCATGGGCCTCTTCTCATACAATGGCTGCATTTACGACCCTAATCTCAAGGCGTACCAGATTACAGGCAGTGTCCCGGATAGAATCTGTGGTAATGTTCCTCCACATAATTCAGTCTTATTTAAGTAGTAGAATTAATACTAGTAGGCTATGTATACTACACAGGCAACACAACATGCAATATAGTGCATGGTTGTTCTGTGACATGGCAGCTTTACTGAACCTAACTAATCTTTTCAGGATCAGGAAGTGCAACACCCACAATTTTCCATAGTGTACTGTTAATAGTGGGTCTCATAGAACTGACAGATGCTATTGTGTCAATGATTGTGGCTGCTCGTATGTTTTGCCCATGCTCTTGCCTCAAGGTGAGAATGACGATAAAAAAGACACACAAAGCTGCACCAGCACCTACTGCACCAGCACTTTTGTGAAACTTTAGTTCGTGTCTTGCCCATTAGGCAGAGTAAAAGCTTGTTTTGTTTTCCAGGATATGGATTGATGCTAACATGTGTTACAAACAGTCACAATGCAAGATCCCTGGAATAGTTAAGATTGTGGACAGTGCACAGGTGTGTCATTGTGTGATAGTAATCACATGGACAGCAGCTTCCATTTAGTAGGTATATTCAGTATGATGTCACAATATATGCCCCTGAAATCGAGCCAATCTGTTTTGAAACCTCCACACTATTGACACGGTACAATGAAAATTTTCAGATGTGCCCACATCTGTTAACTAATGCTGCTGGTGCTAAAATCAGTAAAATGTAATTAGTTAGCACTTTACAATCAGTAACAAATGATGTGTACAGAGAATGAAAAGGTAGATTATAGCACCCCACAATTATCTTGTACAGTACAACCCAAAGGAGACTTTAGTCAGTCAAAATCTCCCCATTCCAATGGAGCACCCCAAACTTGACCAGGAATACTGTATATCCAATGCAGTGCCAGAGCAGCATAGTAAGTTGAATCGCACCGAGTTGTTTGTGCTTGTTAAGTAACACTATAAGCTATTGCAAATATTGTATGCGATGCGCCACATGCAGTGTAAGCCTTACAGAATAGAGGGTGGCCCGAAAATCAGATAAGATACATATCTACGAAAATCTTTCACATGCTCCAGGAGTCAAGTTGGCATTCCTATGTAAAAGTAGCACCACTGCAGGTGTCGTGCAGGCAGTTCATTACAGTTGTCAGCCAGAATTCCAACTTGTCTCATGAGGGCTACACAACATTTTCATCTAAGCTTCAGCATGCTTTATTTGAAATGTGACAAGTTTCCATGTCAAAAAACGTGCGGTATATAAAAAAATTAAAGAAATTACCAATTTAGCCTTATGGTCAAAAGAGGTTTGGGTCCACCATGATTGGCCCAGATTATCATGCTTATTTTCCTCATTGTCACCCCAAATAATAAACATATTCACTACACCTTGTCTTCATTGGGGAAACCTGTGTGTATCAGAATTACTCCATTCAGCAGAAATTTTCTGCAGTTTCCTTGATATTGCGCCACATTAATCCTGGAAAAATCCTGTCAGGCACATTAACATGTCTCTGACCCTATCAGATGAGCAGTTAAATTGACGATGAGAAGACTCCACATCTTTTATTACATTACAACATCCAATGAGAATTGCACGAATACAATAACTTGGGTGTATGACAAAGAACAACATATTCTTTGATAATTACCATATGTAACACAGCTGAGATATGACACCTGCTGCTTATATAAGATTCATTTCTCCTTTAACCCTTTAATGGTACTGAACCCAACAAACCTTTATGTAAAATAGATTTAACTTTCTACTGAATAGTTTAACACTCAGACTCATCAACAAAAATATGCAGAATGCAGATGAACTATATAACCTTAGTTGGTACATTCACTACCAGTCTGTAATGTTTTAGAATAATTATCAAATTTCAATAAATACATTATTTCTGGATGCAACTGCTATGGAAATGGAGGTCCTAGCTCATCCTGCATTACTATCAAATTAAAGCCTCTGAAACAATAGCAAACATGTGAAAGGATCTTGCAGATTAACAAGACTTCAAAATTTAAATGCAAAGATAATATTACAAAAGCAAGGATAAGAAATTTATAGCTCGCACCTTGTTGACCTTGATATGTTGCTCTCAAACAACAGTAGTACTTCCTCCTGCTTCAAGTCCAAGTGAAATTTTGGCATTCTGCTTTTTTAGCCAGGAAATAATGAATGGCCTCTGCACTGGCAGGCATGAAAATGCTGGCACACAATGCGCAATTTCAGATTTGCAGCTCATATCATGTAAGTCCTTCAGGTATGGCAAAAATATCACGTCCCATTTATGGGATATCTTCCGCCTTCATTCTGTTCTGCTGGACTGCTAACAAGAGAGTTCGAGATAGGCCCACCCCCACCATTTAGAAGTCTCTGTCGCTCCCTAGCCATGCTGACACGCACATTCTCTTGCTGATGATACTTGCACACCTTCAAGAAGGCACAAACTGAGAGACCCACCCACACTACCCAGGAAGACCAAGCTCCAAACTGAGGAGAGAAAAAATTTCAGTCAGTGCAAGGGTGAATGAATATGCACCACACATAAAAGAAGTGTTTAGACCTGTATGGTAAATACAAAAAAACTGGTTGAGTCTTGTTATTCATTGTTGTACCACCATTCAAAAAAATAACTGGCATTAACCACTTGTTTTGGGTTAATCATCGATCTAGCACCCTACCACAGCAACTGGCTGGATAGGCAGGAACCAATTTTGTCATTGACACTTTTGTTGGATTGGTCAAATTCTGCTTTGCTACAAAATGATCCTTTTAAGATGCAGGCCACACACTCGACTATAGATTGTGAACAGTCAGAAGGATTGGCTAGAAAATTATTTAAAGCTCTTTTTGTTTAAAGAGCATTTCATGACAAGTCATTCCATACAGCTCATTTCACATCAGTGTAAATGGGAGGTTGTGAGGAATTATCGGTGTTGCAAGGAGCGAAGTACCTTCTGCAAAATTGTTTCTCCTGTGGACTTATAAGTTAGTGGGTTACATATGACACGTGTGAAATGCAGTAAATAAAAATCTTGGATACATGATGAAGCTGCATTTCTCAAAAGGATCTAATCATTCCCAAGAATCTGTGGCACACTGTCGTTGCCCCATAACAAATCTTGAACATATGTTACAAATGAAATTAGGTTGTTAACATGAAACAAGATGTGGCACTAATACAGGTGTTTCAAACCGGTAAAACATCTGGCCACCAGCATACTCATTGGCCCAAAATAAATAAAACATGTGCAGTTGAGATATGTCAAGGTACAGTACCAACTGGTTATGTGACTGACAACAACTAAAATTTGTCTTAGAGGCACCCAAATGTTCATCATTGTGTACCTCTTTCCTGGATATCTCTCTGCATTAATCAATTGCACATGTTAAACTTGCATTGGGCCAACAATTATGCTGGCAGCAGGATCCCCACTAGTAAAAAACACCCTGGATATTTGATCACATTTTGTTTCTACATTCACGGCCTACATAGAAATATGTGGGTGGCATCTTAAATGGGTGGACCTACATGATTGTGTCTGGGAAAGAATTTGAACCATGCTAAATACATTCCTTTACTAACCAGTCTCATTGAAACAACTACTCTCTTACATCTGTTTGAAATGACAAAGGGAATATTAAGGTCATGAACCTGTCTTGATTCATGGTTCCCCACTTACAGTGGTTGGCATCATGCCACATCAATCGTGTACTTCAACATGACAATCGCTAGTCTCATCCACTCCCACCATAACTCATCAATCAAGAGTTCTAATTTACTTAGCCCAAGTTTAAGACTTTCTGTAGTTTGCCATGCGGCACATGAGTCCAAAACTATTCAACTTAACATTACAAATACATATTAATCACATTACCTGTGCTGTACCTATCTGGACATAAAATCCTTTAGTGTCAATGCCATCTTTCTTGTCGATGGGATTTTCTGTTGCATCTTTACATCTGAAAATATACATCATATTACAAAATTGGACTTAATTTCATCTCTTTTGCATGAAACTGCCCATGACGAAATACATTTGTTCACACTCGCTAACAAGACTTGAGAGCCACCCAAGCATAATTCAATTCACATGGGATGAATCAGAACAATAAAATTGCTAAGAATCACATGCTACATTACGCTACACTGATATGACTCATAACCACCACAGTCTCTGATAATGCTTCCCCAAACGTAGAATGCCCTATGTCCTCCACGCTATGGTTAAACTACTTTAACTCAGCATATCTTGTACTGAAAATTTAAATAATACGATATTTTTGGTAATGATGCCCTATTGTTCTAACAATACTCCTTACAGCTGCAAACTGCCAAGGTATACCTTTGTTACATTTCTTTGGAGGGAAAAGTTCACGTGACAAAACTTTTGAGTAAATTACAGAGGAGAATAAATTCAAGATTTTGTATATCTAGAATACTGGTTCTTACATGCAGTAACACTGCAATGCACGAGAATCACACTCTCCATCTTGTTGCCCAATCACAACAAAATTAAACAGAAGTAACGGGCACTTGCCACATTCCATTTTTTGGATACTAAGGTCATTAGAACATCAGTTATAAAACTTGAAATATATATCTTGTTAAAAAAAAATAGCTTGCTACTACATTTCAATTTCCAACACATTGATCTAATAATACATATTTCAAGACCTATATCTGTCTGGATGTCTGTGACCTATGCAAATCCATACGGAGGCCTCCACATATGCCCCAGGGGTATCACCAGGGG